>JAMPIV010009765.1:0-10565 GCA_024509875.1 Oreohelix idahoensis
ATATATAAGGTAGGATGTAGAACGCCATCATGGTTCTGGAGCAGGCATGCACCAATGCCGTAGTTACTAGCATCTGTTCGTAAGAAAAATCTTTTGGAAGCATCGGGAAGTCTTAAAATTGGTTCATGCGAGAACAAATTTATAATTTTGTTGAAAGTTTCATTGCATGTACCAGTCCATGTCACCTTCACCGGCATGTCTTTTTTTAACAATGAAGACAATACAGCCGTGATGGATGACAAGTTTGGTATGAATCTACTGTAATATTGAACAAGTCCTAACAAACTCCTGACCTGTTTCTTCGTCTGAGGAACTGCTATGTTTAGAATTTTGGAGACTGTACTAGGTAACGTTCGGATATATCCCGATCCAATGATATGTCCCAAAAAGGTTATCTCATTACACGCGATTTGAACCTTTGTAGGTTTAGCAGTTAGATGATAATTCCTTAGAGTGTCGAAAACATATCTAAGTCCCGAAACATGTTCCTCAAACGACGAACTAAACAAGCATATGTCGTCAATATATGTAATAACGTCTGGTCTACCTGATAAAATTTGTCGCATCAGGCGAATGAAGGTAGCTGGCGCATTAACAAGCCCAAAAGGCATCACATTCCACTGGTATAGACCTTGTGGAGTGGAAAATGCGGTGTAGTACTTAGCCTTTTCGGTCAGTGGTATCTGCCAATAACCTTTAGTTAAGTCTATCTTACTAAATATAGTTGCGTTGGATAGACGTGGCAGTAAGTCGTCGATAAGTGGATGTGGTTCGCTGTCAACTATAGTCTTAGCATTTAATTTTCTATAGTCAACACATAGTCTGATGTTATTGTCCTTCTTCCGGACAATCACTAATGGAGAAGAAAATGGCGAATTACTAGTCTCAATGATTCCCAGAGACAACATCTGTTCAAGTTCCTTAGTAGTTTTAGCAAGGAAATGTAAAGGAACCGAATAGGGATGTACACGAATAGGTGTATCATCATTGAGAGTAATGTCATGACTGATAGCTGATGTGCGACCCGGGACGTCGGTCAACACATCTGGATAAGATTGTAATAGATTAGCAATCTGTAGACGCTGTTGCGGTGTAACCGTTGAAGAGATGGTTACATCCCGCCAAGATTCAGTAGGTTGAACTACTGGTACCGGTAACGGTAACTGTACCTCAGGAAAAGAAGATTCTTCTTCCTGGATGACGGATAAGTTAGAATAATAACAAGTAGATACTGTGTTGTCATCTAGTTCATGAAAAATTGACTGTAAGTGTTCAGGACGTGTATGAAATTGCTTGAGCATGTTAATATGAAATATCTTTTTGTGTCCCTTGATATCTAAGACGTATAAGAATAAATGACCAATAAGGAAAAGAAATGATGACTGACTAGAGCTGAGTCATCAAGAAATAAGACAAAAGGGTGAACGTACACCATTATCTGCGTGGCGCAGAATCAGGTACTAATTGTAACTTTAGATAACGGTGATGAAAATAAACACCATTATCACGCTCGATTACCCAACGAGCGTCTCGATTGTTACGAAATGTAACCATCACCTGTCTATTCTGCCCATTGCATGATGGCAGAAGACGAACAAACTTAACGTTTGCTGTATAATCAAAAAAAATTCTAAGTGCCTGCCAGGTAGTATCCTGCGGCAGATTTCGCACTAACACTGTGCGAGAATACGCACTTTTCCCAATATATGTAGTATCATTGTCACGAAATAGTGGACAATGATGATATGTATTCTTTGTCAAAGAATTAACCTTCCCTTTCAACACCGACATTGTCTTTCTGTTGGATGTCGTATCATCCTGACTGGACTGAGGATGATACCTATCATCACCAAAGGTATTAAGTTTCCTACATGTCGTAGACATGTCTTTGCTGGGCAAAGTAAAAACTTTTTCATCATAATTATTTGTGTTAACTTTATGTTTCCTTTTAAGTCCAGCATTATTATTTAACCTATTATTCTTCCTCATAATGTTTTTTGTCAATGTTGACAACGTCAACAGTTTTATTAGGATCAGTTATATCCTTAGTATGTTGTCCAATAGATCTATCATCTTCATCAATTTCCAGGATAGTACTGAGAGTGAAGTTGGAAACTGCTGTGCCACATGTATTTATGTTGTTGGCACGAAGTGTAGCCATATCAACAACAGCGTTAGCGTTGCTAAAAGAATGCAAATTTTTTTTCTCCCAATCATTAATTTTTTTAGGAGTGCAATCTTTACTCCCATGTATGCGTCCTAATGTAAGATCAGCTGATGGATTCTGTAGCATACACACCTTGACATTACCTGAAAAAATGGTATATTAACATGTACTATGGCAGTGGGGTAGTACTCAATAGTACTCCCGAAGGTCATGCAACGGACATAGTCCCCTGTTGCATAGCTAGGATGTACCAAAGACTGCCGAACTCCAATGGTTGTTGATCCAGAGTCTTTTAAAACTGAGACCACCGTACCATTGACTAATCCTCTATTGAACATCAGGGTACCCTTGCCATCGTTCGCTGAAAGACCAACTGCTGTATGAAGGTGTCCACAATTCAGCACCGTTTCCTTGGCCTTCTGAAAAATAGTATTACAATCTTGGCAACTATTTGCCACATTATAATTAATAGCAAAACATGCAGCAGAAGACTGTGTTGTATTATTGTCAAGTGGGACCTGAGCTATAGGGGTAGTATTATTTGTAACTGCCGCCCCTGTATTATGGTTGTAATGAGATGATCCCCGAGAATGAGATCGATTACGAGTATAATTGTTAGAATTATCTCGTCGTCCTCTATAGTAACTATTATCTCGATGTCTCGAGCCATGATTATTACCATTCCAGTTATTATTATTATTGGGAGTATGTGATCGATTATAATTAGTGTTATGTTGACCATTGTGGTAGTTTGTTTGAGGTGAATAATTTCTATCTCGTGATCTACCTCTGTTGAACTCATTTTTATTGTTGAAATCATTATTATGTCCCTTCTGAAAGTTAACATTGTGATTTCTTTGGAACCTACTTCTGTCTACACTGTGATGTCTCTGTTTGTTATTATGATTGTAGGACATATTAGACGCCACAGGTAGAGGTTCTCTTAATGAGGAGTTAGAAATGGTTGCATTCGGATGTGCCGAACAGTAGTTTAAAGAAATTTTTTCTAACTCGTCAATAGTACCTGGTTTACGCTCCTGCAAATATGCAAAGAATGGCTGGCTAACCGAAGATAATACCTTATCCCGTAGTAGTAAATCAACTAATTTGTCGTACGATTTGTTGACTTCTGCCAGTTCAACCCATCTATTAAATGTATTGCGTATGTTCGCAATGAATCCTGCAAAATCTTTTGGAGATTCAGGTAAAATTCCCTTAAATTTCAACCTACAGTGTTCCTCGTCCAGGTGAAACCTTCGTAAAAGCAAGGACTTAATAGCACCGTAGTTATTTGCTATTGATGGGTCAGCATTTTGAGAAGCCGTCAATGGTTCTCCAACCAAGAATTCATTTAACTTGAGTACCCATGACTCTTCAGGCAAATGGTTTGTTTTGCAAGTCTGTTCAAAACGTGACAGGAACGATGAAAGGTCGTCCACGTTCAAGTTGAAAATGGGTAATTTAAAGTTGTAGAAATGTTTAGTTTGGCTGGATGACGATCCATTTTGTGCGTTATTATTCTGGTTTGCATCAGCACTTTGTGCTTGTAATCTTGCTGTCTCCAATTTAATACGCGCCAATTCCATTTCTTGTTGTAAAATAATTTCCTCTCGTTTCAATTTATTCTCTTCTTCCTGTTGAGCAATTTCTCTTAATCTATTTTCCTTGGCAATTTGCTTCATCTCACGTTCCTCCTCCTCTTTCTTTAATGCAGCCTTTTGTTCCTCTATTTCTGCTTTATGTTTTTCCAGTTCTGCCTCAGCAAACTGACGAAGTTCTTGAGATTTATAACCATATTCCTTACCAATTTTAACGAAATGGTCTATAGTAAGCATTTTGACTTTTATCTGGTAAGTAATTATTGATAATTACTGATTAAAATAGTCAATAGTAGCTTCAGAGTAATTATTATACTTACTCAACTTAGGAATATTCAATATAAATAATCACAATAGTACTGAACTCTTATGTCTAAGTTCAACTAATAGACAATATTTTGTAACAATATTGTATCTAAATACGAACTATATCATAAATAGTTATGATATCTGTTAACTATAATGTAATTACATCACACAATTAATCTTAACATCCAATAATGTTGGGTATGATTCCTAGTAATTATATTGTTCAATGTACTAAGTCACTCTCTTAGTACTAGAAAAGTATATTGAATAATATACAATGGGTCTATTACCTCAAAGGTAGACTATAAAATTATTTTATTTGGTCAATATATATATTTTATTATTATGCCCTAGGCATCTCTTATAAATTGCAGTGCTAATTTCTTGGACTATCACTGCATAATTATGCAATGTCCCATATTAACCTTAAATATCAGAAAAAATTAATTAAATTAAATTACAAGTGTATTATTGAATATAATGTTATAGTATTAATGTAGTATTTAATATATATCATGAGTACAAACAAAACAATGATGCAACTAAAGGGTACAAACAATGTCAAGACGCAAACAAGACATTTTCACAATTAAAAATGAATTTATGAACTAAATAAAACAAGCGGAAGTGTCACAAGCCAAATGAAGGGTCAAGGTCTGACCCGAGGTCAACTTAATATTCAAAGTACACAAAAAAAATGAATGCAAAAAATGATGACATCACAGGACTCATAACGGACGACCATTTAACAATCATCAAATAAATGATAGTAAAAGGAGACTGGACGAAATAGTTAACGAACATGATACAAAACTGAATAAAATTGTGAACTTAGTACAAATAAAATACACCAGTTATCTACGGAACGGCACAGCTAACACAAATCGTCAGACGACAGCAGATTTGGACAGGTAGTCCAATGGCAAACCTCAATGGGGCTTCCAAAAGTGCAATCGTTTAACTGCCCTAAGACCGACTGAAATCTAGGTGGTCAGCTGTTCGCGACATTCCCCAGAGATTTCAGTTCCCTCCAACCGGCCCACTAATTAACAACACATTAAGACAACAAAAGTACATTAAACATAGGTCAAAACATGCCGATGTAGGCAGAGGGCATGGACTCAGTTAGCACTGTTTGCAATAACAACAGTTAAACACCTAGACTTATCTTTTCCGTTGCTTATATCAGTGCTAGAGGTCGTCAACAGCTAGGCTAAAGCCCCTGACTGTCTGCTCCTGTAGTCCCTATCGTGTGTTTGCTTCAAATGGCTCATGTTTCCCCTGGTTAGACTTAGGAAACGGCTTTGGTTTCTCTTCGGCAGTTCACTTACACGACTTTCGGTGACGTCACGTTGTTAGGCATTATAATGAGTAAGACGTCATCTTCGACTGGAATCATGTGATCGAAACTTGATCGTAAATATTATGATTAATCTGTGCGTAAGGAACAGAAGTTTGTTTCTTTTTTCTGTCGTTCCCCGCATTCGGCAGCCACTTTGTTGCTGAGTTATTTGCCGGTTGAAGATCATGCACTGAGTATGGTTACTTTAGTGATCTTTTGTTAATCGTGCTTTGTTTATTATTACGCGAATTAGGGTGAAGGTGTTCATACAACTCAGTAGCATGGTATGAAGAAGTAGTTCATGTAACTTGAACTCAGCAACATTAATGAAGTAAATAATGTCTTCAGATTGAGTCCGTAATATTTAATCACATGTACACACAGGATGATCATTTCAAATAGGAACAGAACATGAGTCCGTGTAAGTCATGCATAAATTAATCAATAACGTAGACTGCTGGTTTACGTGTCAATGTCCGTTTAAGGATACAATGCAGTATTGTCGTCAGAACATCACAGCTATATGCACGCGCAGCTAGACATGGCTACCTGCCGACAGTGAGACTGCGAGTCTGAATATTTCATACGAATTTTGACGATTATTCTCCTCCTTCTGAGGATTCTAGTTAAACACTAACCTCCGTAAGTTTCCTCTCCTATAGAGTTCTAGGACTGACCCTGGTCCATCATAAATGCACATATAAATGGCTATATCATGCCATTGAATTGGAAGGTTAGAAAAACGCAGCTATTCAGCTTGGCGGTCAAGTAACAAAGGGTGGCGTCTCCTAGTTACCGACTGTGTCCTAAACAACGCTAGACACGTCATAATCGATCGTGTATGGAGCGTTCAATAATTGAAACATCTATCCCAATATATTAAATGTCTTTACCTTTACAATTGCACGTCTGATAACCTTTAGCAGACGGCGTTAATAGCATATACCGTAACAAAGTCGTTTTCTAAGTCTAACCAAGAGGAATTTGTAGTCAATTCACCTATTGACAGGGAAACATTTGCAACCAAACAAAAAGAGGATAAATCTTTAAAAAAAATTTTTAAGCTGGTTGATAAAGTTGACAATCTATCCTCAGGTAATAATAACAAACATTGGTTTGTTATTAAAAATGACATATTGATTAGATGTTTTAATGACAAATCACAAATGAAACAACAAGTTATGGTCCCGTATACTTTTAGACGGTACATTCTTCAACATGCACATGACTCACATTGTGCTGGACATATGGGATATACTCGAACACGATCTCGAGTACTGTCTTCATTCTTTTGGCCAGGAGTGTCAAGAGATATTTCGCAGTATGTACGTTCCTGTACTACATGCCAAGAAGTGAAAGCACGTGGAGCTTTTCACACGGCGCCTATTCAGGCTTGCGATATCTCAGTAAGACCGTTTGACAAGATGGCCATAGATATTATTGGTCCATTGCTACCATCGGCCAGAGGACATAGATTCGTCCTTACGTGCATTGATTTGTGCACACGATGGCCAGAAGCTATCCCATTAAAGACCACCACTACTACAGATGTAGCTGATGCACTACATCTTATCTTTTCTAGAATAGGGTTTCCTAGAAAACTTTTATCAGACCATGGGTCACAGTTCATATCTGACACCATGAAGGAAGTCATGAAAACTTGGAACATTGATAGGAATTTAAGTAGTATTTATCATCCTATGAGTAATGGTGCGGTTGAAAGACTTAACCATACACTTAAACAACTACTACATAAGGTTACTGTAAAGCACCCTCATGACTGGGACAGAGCACTACCAGCTGTTCTATTTGCTTATCGGGAGGTACCGCATGAACAAACTGGCTTCTCTCCCTTTGAATTAGTTTTTGGTGCTCCCCCAAGAGGTCCTATGGGACTAATAAAAGACTTATTAATTGACGAGGAGATGACTCAGGACACTCAGTCATCTTACGAGTACGTGATTAATCTTCGGAAGAACATTATTGAGTCTTGCCAGTTGGCAACAGCTTCTTCTGAGGCTGCAAAAGCTAAGGCTCGATCACTACAAAATAGGTCTCGAAGATTACGCCAATTATTCCCAGGCGATGAGGCTTATGTGTTACTTCCTCACAATAACAATAAATTATTGATATCTTGGAATGGTCCTTACAAAGTCATTGATAAAATTTCCGACGTTGATTACGTCTTAGATATCAAGGGACACAAAAAGATATTTCATATTAACATGCTCAAGCAATTTCATACACGTCCTGAACACTTACAGTCAATTTTTCATGAACTAGATGACAACACAGTATCTACTTGTTATTATTCTAACTTATCCGTCATCCAGGAAGAAGAATCTTCTTTTCCTGAGGTACAGTTACCGTTACCGGTACCAGTAGTTCAACCTACTGAATCTTGGCGGGATGTAACCATCTCTTCAACGGTTACACCGCAACAGCGTCTACAGATTGCTAATCTATTACAATCTTATCCAGATGTGTTGACCGACGTCCCGGGTCGCACATCAGCTATCAGTCATGACATTACTCTCAATGATGATACACCTATTCGTGTACATCCCTATTCGGTTCCTTTACATTTCCTTGCTAAAACTACTAAGGAACTTGAACAGATGTTGTCTCTGGGAATCATTGAGACTAGTAATTCGCCATTCTCTTCTCCATTAGTGATTGTCCGGAAGAAGGACAATAACATCAGACTATGTGTGGATTATAGAAAATTAAATGCTAAGACGATAGTTGACAGCGAACCACATCCACTTATCGACGACTTACTGCCACGTCTATCCAACGCAACTATATTTAGTTAGATAGACTTAACTAAAGGTTATTGGCAGATACCACTGACCGAAAAGGCTAAGTACTACACCGCATTTTCCACTCCACAAGGTCTATACCAGTGGAATGTGATGCCTTTTGGGCTTGTTAATGCGCCAGCTACCTTCATTCGCCTGATGCGACAAATTTTATCAGGTAGACCAGACGTTATTACATATATTGACGACATATGCTTGTTTAGTTCGTCGTTTGAGGAACATGTTTCGGGACTTAGATATGTTTTCGACACTCTAAGGAATTATCATCTAACTGCTAAACCTACAAAGGTTCAAATCGCGTGTAATGAGATAACCTTTTTTGGGACATATCATTGGATCGGGATATATCCGAACGTTACCTAGTACAGTCTCCAAAATTCTAAACATAGCAGTTCCTCAGACGAAGAAACAGGTCAGGAGTTTGTTAGGACTTGTTCAATATTACAGTAGATTCATACCAAACTTGTCATCCATCACGGCTGTATTGTCTTCATTGTTAAAAAAAAGACATGCCGGTGAAGGTGACATGGACTGGTACATGCAATGAAACTTTCAACAAAATTATAAATTTGTTCTCGCATGAACCAATTTTAAGACTTCCCGATGCTTCCAAAAGATTTTTCTTACGAACAGATGCTAGTAACTACGGCATTGGTGCATGCCTGCTCCAGAACACTGATGGCATTCTACATCCTACCTTATATATTTCAAGAAAGCTAAAGCCGGCAGAAACAAAGTATTCCACAGTGGACAAGGAACTTTTATCTGTTATATGGGCAATAACTAAACTTGAAAAGTTCTTGCTTGGTGCTCCATTCACCATACAAACGGACCAACGGGCTGTAGCATCTTTGCGTCGATCTAACCACAAGAGCCCAAAACTCGCCAGATATGCGATCATCCTACAGCCATTTGAATTCTCCATTGAACATATTCCTGGCACTGAAAATATTGTGGCGGATGCGTTGTCACGTAATCCTATTGACGACGAATAATCAACATTGACATTCCTAAACTACGTCAATCATCACTACATTGGATATAACGAAGTATCAACTATAAGAGAACTAACCTTGCCTTCAATTTAATAGTTATAAACACTATATGCATCACATAATTGAACTAAAGACAATCAAGGTATACATATTGACATTGAAACTTCGTCTAACTTCCATACACAATATATGAATATTCGTTGAACAATCATGGAACAATGTCTGACGACAAACCGAACTGATGTTCCTGTGTATACTTAATTCTTGGATGCTAGGATAAATGACATTTCTTTCCAACGTAAACGTTTGAACATTTTTGCCTAAAAGAATTCATCAGGATCAAGACTACGGATGGATCATCATATCCTATACTAATTAATTAGTTAACTTAACTTCTTAATTGAATTATTATCAATAAAATGAAATGTGAGAAAAAAAAAATGAAATGAAAGAACAAAAAAAAAGAGAACGAAATATAAAAAGAAGAAATTATGAAAAGAGAAAATAAATCTCACACAAGTATTAGATT
Source organism: Oreohelix idahoensis (assembly GCA_024509875.1). Lineage (NCBI taxonomy): Eukaryota > Metazoa > Mollusca > Gastropoda > Stylommatophora > Oreohelicidae > Oreohelix > Oreohelix idahoensis. Next base: position 9,763 of record JAMPIV010009765.1, read on the forward strand.
AATATTTTTTTCTATGTACCTATACGTTATTTAGTTAGTTAAATTATATAGTTATTATTCACTAACACTTAACACACCCAATTAAGTTAAACTTATATTCGAATTTCTTTCTATTTCTTCTCACTTATTTTGTCTTTTCTTCTCTCATAACATCGCGTTACATTAGAATCTTAATAATTTAACTCTTAGTTTAATTAATTAATTTAATTTTAATTAGTCAAATTAATTCCTATATGACATACTAATACGACAGACCTTACTTTAATTTAATTCTATCATTCACTATTAACATTGGACATTTTATTTAGTTGATATAATAATATGTATAATATTGATATATAATGTGATTAATGTTAGATGACTATGACAAATAGTTAGTTGACATGACCGCGACACGGTTCTACTCAGAACATCGTCGGCCATATGTCACGATTGTGTTAAATTTTTTTTTTTTTGAAAAATTGTTAAGTCGGATAGATCTTGAAAAAAAATCTATCGATTTTTTTTTCCCAGGTGTACAGGGAATTGTTACGGTATATGATATTAACGCCGTCTGCTAAAGGTTAGCGGACGTGCAAATGTAAAGGTTAAGACATTTAATATATTGCGATAGATGTTTCAATTATTGAACGCTCCATACACGATCGATTATGACGTGTCTAGCGTTGTTTGGGACACAGTCGGTAACTAGGAGACGCTACCCTTTGTTACTTGACCGCCAAGCTGAATAGCTGCGTTTTTCTAACCTTCCAATTCAATGGCATGATATAGCCATTTATATATCCATTTTCTGATGGACCAGG
>JAMPIV010009766.1:0-10511 GCA_024509875.1 Oreohelix idahoensis
GCAATATCAACATCACTGAAGGTTTAGAACTAAACAGGAAGAATAAAGAAAACAATTGATTATTTCAACCAACAAATAATAATAATAATAATCACAGCTATAGCATACTTGCAGAAGGGAAAGCATTAGAGTATTTGAAAAAGTTTAACTATCTTAGATACATAATTGCGTCAGATGGCAGATATATTAACATAAAACATGAGCAACAATTACAAAGTAAGAATGAGCCTTCCATAACATGAAAAGAATTCTTACCAACAAACAAACTATTACTGCGAGAAAGAGAGTGTTACAGTGTTAATTTATGCATCCCATCAGTGATGGCTCCAATGCTATTTGACTCATGGAGTATTCTTCTTCAAGTACCATGCCTAGGGGCGTAGGAGATCATGTCTCGCCACAACTTCCTGTCACCAGTACAATTTATTAATTCTGCTGTTGACTTCTTTCCATGCCACGATGTCAAACTGTCCAGTATTTGCTTTCTTTGTCTTCCTCTATCTCTTTTTCCTTCAATCTTACCTGTTGTTACGGTATATTCCAGCTTTCCTCTTCTCATCATCATCATCATCATCATAATCATAATTCATTTCCGTTCCCCGTGGAACATAGGGCAGAAACAATTGCTCTCCGTTGATTTCTATTCTGGGCTGTTTTTTTCAGCTGTGCCCAAGTCATTCCAATTTCCTTAGCCTCCTCTTCCACTGTTCTTCTCCAAGTTCTCCTTGGCATCCCCACTCTTCTTTTCTCTTGCGGGTTCCAGTCATGGGCACCTCTGGCTATGCTCGATTGTTCTCTTCTGAGTGTATGTCCTATCCATCCCCACCTACTTACCTGCTGTATTGGCTGTTGCCCGCATCTTTTCCTTAGCTCTGTATTTGTTATTACATCTGCTATCTTATACGGAGGATCCGTCGGAAACATCTATTTACAAATGTCTGTAGCTTGGAGGTGATACTCTTTGAGACATGCCATGTCTCTGAGCCATCCAGCAAGACTGACTTTACATTTGAGTTAAAGATTCTGGTTTTGTTCTCTCTGGATATAGCTGAGGAGTTCCACATTGGTCGAAGGGCATTAAAAGCGCATCTGGCTTTATTTATCTTAGAACTGACGTCACCATCGGTTCCCCCTCCTTTGTCAATGTTACTCCCCAGATATGTAAAGCTTTCTACTTCTTCAATGACTTGATCATTGATCGTCATCGAGTCCATCTGCTTATTATTTACCCTAATTTCCTTTGTTTTACTTACATTTATGTGTAGTCCCATCTTTGCAGCTTCTGTCACTAATCTATTTGTTTTCTCCTGCATATCTTGCTGTCGATGTGACAGTGACGTGTAATGGAAAAGAGCCTACGGTAATCTGACAGCTTATTGTAACCTTATAGCTGTTCTCTGATTTGCTAGCTAAAACATGCATTACACCAACTGTCTAATTCTGCAGCTCACCCTTTTGTCCCCACCCTCTTTCATTTTAAACACGGGCTAACGCAGTGTTCGTCAATCTTCGTTAACCTGTCAGTCATAACAGGAAACAAATCACGCTTTGCTTTTACTGCGCGCCACTCATGCGAGCTCATCTGTCAATCATATAATACTTGTCAGACAGACAGCATGTGAGAAGAGAGAGAACAGACCCCTTTGAAGTTTGCTCAGGGAAAATCTAGAAATCCCTCATATTTTTTTATCTTGGAACACGAGCATTCTACAGGGAAACCGCTAGGTGAACAGAAAGTCTTTGATGTTGGTCACCGCTCCAGACGAGAACCTCTGGAAGACCGAAACGTAAGCCTTTTATCTTGAATCTCTAGCTTCTGAATTTTTTTCCCACACAGGAGTTCGAATTAACGCCATTAGAGATGAAATGCCATTTAATAATGTATATAACCGAACCATCAGTCGTCAGTCAGAATTTTGAGAAGAAGTCTAGCGCGTAGTCATAAACCATTTCTATTGGATTATTGTTTAAAAAAGAGATTCGTGGAGATTTTCATTCTGGATTTCTGGTAAATAGTTCTAAGTGTTAGAAGTATTTTACGGTGATAGCATTTAGAGTTAAACACTTAAATACTTTAAACATATAGTTAAATACTTCACTTAGATCTTTCTTGCTAGTAAGGCGAATTAAATAAAATAACGCGTAGCGATTTTCTTAGCCAGATATTCAATTAAAATGTTAGACCACATCACCGACGCTACTTAGCTGAGACGAGACGGTAATTTGTGTTTACGGTGGTGGACGGTTAACCAGACCGGACTTAGAGGCGTTAGACGACTGACAGTGGGAAGAAATAATACTGTTTATATTTCATTTGTAATTATTGTTATTATAGCGTCTATTATTTTTTAAATGCCATACGACGAATTAAGAGACACCGACAATTTAATAGCTACTACAGGATAGGTGATTTGTTGTGCGTGGTGCATTGTGAGAAAAATAATAAATAACATACTGTGCGTGTGACCGACAGCCGCGAGAAGGAGTGGGGGAGTCTTCATCGACTCAGTCCGACCCAAATCCGCCAGCGATGTCTGTGTGTGTAGGCGTAGGGAAAACACCGTGTATCTTTTAAATTCGTCAGGATTGACAGAGCGGACGAGAGACTGTCGTGTCCCCGTATATATATATATATATATATATATATATATATATATATATATATATATATATATATATATATATATATATATATATATATATATATATATATATATATATTGTTTGTTTGTTTGTTTCAATCCCAGGGCGCGAGTTATTCACTCTTTTGCCCTTTAGGGGACGAGTTTACACTCGTTCATACCCTTGAGCCAGTTACCCGTTGTGCAGACTGCCTGGCGAGGCGGTGGCGCAGCCACCGCCTCCCTCTGCACATGGTCCGTGTTGCCGCATGGACGGGAAGCCACCAATTGTGACACCAGGCGATGGTACAGCAACCCGCCGTGAATCCCCCACGGTAGCAGACGAGTAGTGGGTGTGTTTCGGGCTTTCTTTCAACCCCAGAAAGCATCCTAGACTCGAAACAGATTACACCAGGCCCACTTTGGCGTGTGTGTACTGCCCCGAGGTTTGATATCTCTCTACCCTGCAAAGGGGGTCATACCTCCAAAGACAGTAGTGTCTGGCAAAGAGGCCAGCCACCAGTGGGCTTTATTGCAACCCCAGGGAACTTCTCTTCGGGTGGCGAGGGTGCAATGCCACGAGAAGAGTCGTTCTCTACCCTGCAAAGGGGGTTATATCTCCGAGACAAGACGTATCGAGGGGACGGCACAGCCAGTGCCGAGCCTCTACCACTGCTCAGCTGCATTACCATGAATAAACAAGCTCCGGCCCACCTGAACTGGGAGGACCCGGACCCGGGACCAAACAGTCTCGATATAACACGACTCTGTTCATCAATGGCGTAGCATCGACCGAGCCTATACCACATCCAAATGACGTTATCGGACACAGACACATATCACTGCCTCTACTTTACTGGGAGGACCCGAAAGCCGGGACCACACACAGTTTTGAGAGGACAAAGATCGCTTGCAACGATATATATATATATATATATATATATATATATATATATATATATATATATATACTTTATATATATATATATATATATATATATATATATATATCTTCTTCTTCTTCTTCTTTGATCCTTAGCCGCCGACCGTCAAAGCAGTCAGTGGCCATCACGCCTAGTGGCGTCTTGTAGGGCAACAACAAATTCATTCCACTTTGCTCGGTCGGTGGCCATCCTTCGTACAGTGCCACAACTCTGGTTCATTCTTTGCATCTCAGCCTCCACAGTCCTCCGCCAGGTTGTTTTTGGTCGGCCTCTCTTTCGTTTTCCTTCAGGGGTCCAAAGCATAGCTGTTCTTGTGATGGCATCGGGGTCTCTTCTGAGGACATGACCAACCCAGCTCCAGCGTCTGCCAGCTATGAAAATTTGTATGTATGTATATATATACATTTGTATGTATGTATATATATATATCTATATATATATATATATATATATATATATATATGTATATATATATATATATATATATATATATATAAATGTATATATATATATATATATATATATATACACATATATATTTACATAAAGTGGTAGCAAATGGTTTGTTGTATTTTTAGCCGACCTGATCCCAAGTGGATTAACCAGCGGTCTTTTTCCTTTTTTCATTTCATGCTATAAGCGTGTACTAGCCGATGATACTGTATGACAATAAATTATACTACTGGACTTACCAAAATCCAGGATATTATTTTTATCAGCCAACAGTGGCGTATACCTGAAACATTATTATTATTTTCCCCAACACCTGACAGTTGCAATCCAAGTGGAGTACTAATCTATACACTGTGCAGGACTGGTGATCTGGCAAAGAGTCGGCCGATAGAAAAATCATCATCATCATTTTTTAACATTTGTAGCAACCGAATTTTTCCAGATTTTCTAGAAGTATTCCCCTCTCCTAAACGGTAAACACCAAGGATTCTCACACTATTCAATATTTGTAGTAACCCTGTATCCAGATAGAAGTTCCAGCCAGCGTGGGAAACACAGACTGATTTTTTCCCCGCCCCAACACTGCAAGAGTTGTCGCAACAGAAATATTCAGTTGTAGTTCCTGTATCTAGACTCATATTCACCTGTGCAATCATTGGAGGAATAGTGCTAGTTTTCTTAGAACAGTGAAGATAACCCTTTAGGATTCATCGTGAAATTTAACTTATTAGGCGTTCGCCTCATTAGTTTTTTTTGGGATGAACTAGGGCCAATTTGTATGCTCGATAATGGGGTGATACATTAGTCAACAGTGCAATAGGGATTATGTTCGTGGAATAAATTTATCAAGGGGTACCACAGACCCAAGGGAAGAATACAAATAGGTAAGAGTGTGAGAGGTAGTCGCTGAGAGAGAAAGAGAGAGAGAGAGAGAAAGGAGAGAGAGAGAGAGCGTGTGATGATTTTATTGTTGCTGGAAACTACTTATTAATTTGGTTGTTTTATTTTGTTTACTTTACTTGGTCTTATATTGTACCAATACTGTTATTCTATAACCTAGTGCTGACCTTCAACCTTTGGGCTAATATTCTTTGGATTTGATTTTTTTCCCTGTAAACGGTGAAGGCGCACCCTGCTTCTTTATTTCCTCTGTGTGTAAATGATTTCTTGCTATCTTTAGGGTATTTTGATGTTGTAAACAGTTTAGTGATAATAAACAACAAAGAAAACTTAACTTTGTGTGTTGGTCAGACCCATACCCATTTATCCTTAGTTTTTTTTCACATTTGTGTGTCTTGTTGTCGCATATTGTTGTGTGTGTGTAGAGTAACCTGTTCTTATTTTATATAGGGAGGCAAAGACTGTCTTGTAACAAAGCACAGTTGTACGGATAGGCTGGATGAGAGAAACCTACTCACTCCAGAGACATATCTTTCCCTCAACCTACCACTTGTGAAATCTATTTTCTATACATTCTCGTGTATCAGTCAACCTTTCTCTTTACTAGACTGGCCCAATAAACAAATTAACCTACCATACCACAGTGACAGAAGGCACAAACCATCTGCAAAGTCAAGATCCTCCAGCTGTTTGTTGAATGTCCACAGTATTCGAGTTTTCTCTCCTTCTGTTGTTTGTCTCATAACCCAGTCTATGACTATGAGAAAAATTGTTGGTGATAGCAGACATCCCTGTCTGACTGTTGTGGTTGAGTTAGAGTGTAGAGTATTTGTCGAGTTGGACAATAGTAGTGAAATCGACAAGGGATAGTGGACTGACAGAGTTATAGATTACACATAGATAAAGTGTAATAGGAGATGGACTTGAGACAAACCTGGAGAAGATTTATTAAATTTATCACTCTCTCCAAGCCCTCAACTCACTTATACTGTCTAAGCACCTCCTGCTCTCACTCTTTTCTCTTAACAAAATAGAGATTATAGTAAAGAGCTTGAAACAATTTAATTATGGATGGAAGGGTCGTGAACAGCGCATTAATAAAATGTGTAAACTTTATTAAAGCAGAAAAGCATGAAAATAATGCATGTCATCACAACAACATAAAATTACATCAATAATCACAAATATGCAAAATACTCCAACAACACATACACAACCAATCATAAAACCTGCAGAACACGGAGAAATAAATAAATCGAGGGACAGTCCGTCCGCTTTCGTGGGACCAAATGTAATAGCTCCAATGTCTTTACGTAAATATATACTCCGTGGGTGATGGAATTGACCTGTAAATCCAATGTAGGCGCTAACTTTGGGGACTCCAAATTGCGTGAAGGGCTGGAACTCTGTATTTATCTCCGGTTTACCAAATGAATAGGCTGAGTGTCAGTCTGTCCGCTTTCGTGGGTCCAAATGAAATAGCTCCAATGTCTTTACGTAAATATATATACTCCATGGGTGATGGAATTGACCTGTAAATCCAATGTAGGCGCTAACTTTGGTGACCCCTAATTGCGTGAGGGGCTGGAACTCTGTATTTTTCTCCGGTTTACCAAATTAATAGGCTGAGTGTCAGTCTGTCCGCTTTCGTGGGACAAAAGGAAATAGCTCCAGTGTCTTTACGTAAATATATACTCTATGGGTGATGGAATTGACCTGTAAATCCAATGTAGGCGCTAACTTTGGTGACCCCTAATTGCGTGAGGGGGGCTGGAACTCTGTATTTATCTCCGGTTTACCAAATGAATAGGCTGAGTGTCAGTCTGTCCGCTTTCGTGGGACCAAATGAAATAGCTCCAATGTCTTTATGTAAATATATACTCCATGGGTGATGGAATTGACCTGTAAATCCAATGTAGGCGCTAACTTTTGTGACCCCTAATTGCGTGAGGGGCTGGAACTCTGTCTACATCTGGCGGTCCGCTCATAAATGCGAGGTTTTAAGCATCCAGAAAAATACCCCCAAGACGAGGTTACTTGAGGACAACCGGTCCCATGCGCTCTCATCCGGCGCTAGAATCTGCGTACTAGGCATTAAATCCGGTTTGGACTGGCGTGACTGTGGTTTGGCTGGGTGCCCCGTTTAGGCACACAAAGGCTGGTGATTGAAATTCTGCTATAGACCCTGAGCTGATTGATATGCTGGAAGCCGCCATGCTCTGACTGGCGCTCAATAGGCGAGTAGGAGACTACTACTGCAACCGATGATTTCAGATTTAGCGTTGGCTCGATACACTACGTGAGCTAAACTTCCGTGGGAGGGAAATGGCGTTGACAAAGGAAGGGTTTTGGATCAGGTAAGGGGTTTGACGACTCGTGATTGCTAGCTGTATTCAGAATCCCTCTAGAACGAAGAGAATGTGACATTCTTCACCTGACTGGAGACTTGATTCTAGCAATTCGGTATCCCTGAAACCCGAAAAATGACTAGAGATAGGCCTTAACATTTAGTTCTGTGTTAAAGTCTGCCTTATCTCATGATGGTCCATCTCGGGCCAGGAAAATATTCACGGGTGTGTTGGTCTATTAAGACTAACCAGATTTATAGTTTACATGCAGCGCCACCCAGGACACCTGCATGACCTGATTCTACAGATGTATCGGCGTAATGCGTAATAAAAAGTAAGACAAAGGTTATTCTAGAGACGTCAGAAGTCAACAACCGCAAGAAAGTTCCTTCAGGTAGAGAAATGCATAATATTATGAGAGCTCTAACTCGTCTAAGGGGCAAAACCCAGAGACTGACCGTGATTGTTATCTCCCCTTGTTTCGAAGATGAAACGGTTACCCAGGCCTCAAAGGGTACCACCCGCTAGCAGAAATGTTTCTCTGGTCAAACGAACACCAGGTGCGCTGATGTAACGTTATCTGAACGTTGAAGGCCAGAACGTAAACAAAGCGCTGCGTGGGTCTGCGAAGGGGGAAAGTGCAGGTAGAATGTGAAAATACGAAATGTCAAGGAAACCCGAACATTAAAAAGCAATAACATATGGAACGGAATGGTAAAATAAATTAACAGTCACTGTGACAAGTTGCCCCCTTTTTAAAAGTTTGTGGAACCCGGACTGAATGACAGTAATTTATCTTTTCCATAGACGTTCATTACATGTCGCTGGAACAACCTATACTCATAACCAAAATAGTATCCAACTTCGGTCTGACTATCTGTAGCTTCTTATCTCAGGTTAAAGAGCTACTCCTGAAAAAAAAATCTTTAACCCTTAAAAAATTTGTTTCTGACTTTTACAACAAGAGTCGTCAGATTTATCAACCCAAAAACTCAGCAGTGATACCAGCAACCTTTACCTGCTGTCTCATGTGTAGCATGAACAATAAATGTAACTAAATATTTATGATTGCTGTGGAGAAAAAAAACGCTGTTCCGACTTCTACCAAAAGAAATAGTTCGATATGTCTAGGGGATAGCAATTCCTATAATCTGCAGAACACTAACTCTAAGAATCAGAAAAAAATCTTGTGAGAGATTCATCCTCGGATCGAGCACACATTAAATGTCGTACTAGATGGGTTCAAGAATCCCGAACGGGCACCCATTAATGTCGTGGTTGAGTTAGAGTGTAGAGTATTTGTCGAGTTGGACAATAGTAGTGAAATCGACAAGGGATAGTGGACTGACAGAGTTATAGATTACACATAGATAAAGTGTGATAGGAGATGGACTTGAGACAAACCTGGAGAAGATTTATTAAAGTTATCACTCTCTCCAAGCCTTCAACTCACTTATACTGTCTAAGCACCTCCTGCTCTCACTCTTTTCTCTTATCAAAATAGAGATTATAGTAAAGAGCTTGAAACAATTTAATTATGGATGGAAGGGTCGTGAACAGCGCATTAATAAAATGTGTAAACTTTATTAAAGCAGAAAAGCATGAAAATAATGCATGTCATCACAACAACATAAAATTACATCAATAATCAAAAATATGCAAAATACTCCAACAACACACACACAACCAATCATAAAACCTGCAGAACACGGAGAAATAAATAAATCGAGGGACAGTCCGTCCACTTTCGTGGGACCAAATGTAATAGCTCCAATGTCTTTACGTAAATATATACTCCGTGGGTGATGGAATTGACCTGTAAATCCAATGTAGGCGCTAAATTTGGGGACCCCAAATTGCGTGAGGGGCTGGAACTCTGTATTTATCTCCGGTTTACCAAATGAATAGGCTGAGTGTCAGTCTGTCCGCTTTCGTGGGACCAAATGAAATAGCTCCAATGTCTTTACGTAAATGTATACTCCATGGGTGATGGAATTGACCTGTAAATCCAATGTAGGCGCTAACTTTGGTGACCCCTAATTGCGTGAGGGGCTGGAACTCTAAATTTATTTCCGATTTACCAAATTAAAAGCCTGAGTGTCAGTATGTCCGCTTTCGTGGGACCAAATGAAATAGCTCCAATGTCTTTACGTAAATATATACTCCATGGGTGATGGAATTGACCTGTAAATCCAATGTAGGCGCTACCTTTGGGGACCCCTAATTGCGTGAGGGGCTGGAACTCTGTATTTATCTCCGGTTTACCAAATGAATTGGCTGAGTGTCAGTCTGTCCGCTTTCGTGGGACCAAAGGAAATAGCTCCAATGTCTTTACGTAAATGTATACTCCATGGGTGATGGAATTGACCTGTAAATCCAATGTAGGCGCTAACTTTGGTGACCCCTAATTGCGTGAGGGGCTGGAACTCTGTATTTATCTCCGGTTTACCAAATGAATAGGCTGAGTGTCAGTCTGTCCGCTTTCGTGGGACCAAATGAAATAGCTCCAATGTCTTTACGTAAATATATACTCCATGGGTGATGGAATTGACCTGTAAATCCAATGTAGGCGCTAACTTTGGTGACCCCCAATTGCGTGAGGGGCTTTGAACTCTCTGTCTTCTACATCTGGCTGTCCGTTCATAAATGCGAGGTTTTAAGCATCCAGAAAAATACCCCCAAGACGAGGTTACTTGAAGACAACCGGTCCCATGCGCTCTCATCCGGCGCTAGAATCTGCGTACTAGGCATTAAATCCGGTTTGGACTGGCTTGACTGTGGTTTGGCTGGGTGCCCCGTTTAGGCACACAAAGGCTGGTGATTGAAATTTTGCTATAGACCCTGAGCTGATTGATATGCTGGAAGCCGCCATGCTCTGACTGGCGCTCAATAGGCGAGTAGGAGACTACTACTGCAACCGATGATTTCAGATTTAGCGTTGGCTCGATACACTACGTGAGCTAAACTTCCATGGGATGAAAATAGCGTTGACAAAAGAAGGGTTTTGGATCAGGTATGGGGTTTGACGACTTGTGATTGCTAGCTGTATTCAGAATCCCTCTAGAACGAAGAGAATGTGACATTCTTCGCCTGACTGGAGACGTGACTCTAGCAATTCGGTATCCCTGAAACCCGAAAAATGACTAGTGATAGGCCTTAACATTTAGTTCTATGTGTTAAAAAGTTGCCTTTTCTCATGATGGTCCATCTTGGGCCAGGAAAAATATTCACGAGTGTGTTGGGTC
>JAMPIV010009767.1:0-10511 GCA_024509875.1 Oreohelix idahoensis
CCCCACCCCCACACCACACCCCAAACCACACCCCCCCCACCACAACCCACCCCAAACCCACCCACACAACACCAAAAAAAAAAAAAAAAAAAAAATTAAAAAAAAATAAAAATAAAAATAAAATAAAATAACTTCTTAAAATAAAACAAATAATTATAATTTATATTAATATATTTTTGTTCAAATATTTCTTTTCATCTTTTATATTATATACATTTAATCAAATAATTTTATAATTACTTGTTTTTATTTATGAAATTTAATATTTATTTATTTGTAATTTAAATTTTAATAATACTTTCAACACATAATATCTTATTTGTTTAAATCAATTTTTTATCTAACCAACTTATATATTATATTTAATAATATATATTTAGATTTGTAGATAGTGTTTAGGTATGTTAATAGTTTGTTTTAATATGATTTTATGGATATAAAAAAAGAGGTGTGTTGATTTGTTTAGTGTTATATGTTGATATTTTTTTTATAAAATAGATTGGTGTGCAGCACATGTATTTTTATATTTAAAATTACTCCCCCCTCGTAAGTGTAACGCCAACAGTAAATCATCAAATAAATGTTCCAGTGACAGATACGATACAAACTTTATTGTAGATACAGTACTCCAATATATTACATGTTAATCAAGTTACCACACTTGAATAGTGTCCACACATAGGACTTATGCAGTCAATATATAATTCAAGAAGCGAACTGTTCTGTCCGTCTTGCTTCTGCACGGAAGTCTTCTAACACAACATTATTGAACTCATGAATGAATCAAGTAGAGCTCAAAATATACTTCCTTTCAATAAATATTTCATCTAGCAATCACACACATTGCTAATTCCTCATGAAGTAGAATCATACAGCAGACACAGAATATAATCCAAGAAACTACACATCCCACTTAGCCATTCCGGCTGAATACACTGCTCTGTAAGTTATCCAACTTTTTCACGCACTCACTCTCACTGCAGACATCACCCGACAGTTTTTTCCCCCCTTCACCACGACCTACATTCTTCCCACGGACTTATCCTAGATCACACTCACAAAGATACACACACACCCTCCACTCCGTTCACAATCTATTCCCGTGACACTCTAGTTGAACACCGCAGCGTTTCAAAATAATGAAAACATTGAGGTGCACAACACGACGTGTAACATTATTCCCCCCCCCCCACTCAAGAGAAAACTACCGGTTTTCCAAGAAGGATGGCTAATAATGTATCTTCGAACCCTCTCGTGACAGTCTAAGTCATGTCATATATTGTTTCGTCACTGACTGAAGTCAAATATAATCATATTAAACACATTATGTCAATAACAACCTAAGTGTAGTAGTGGATGTAATGCAATATATAGAAAAAATAATTAGCAATACAGTCCCATAATTTATCAAAATGTTCTCTTGTAAGTAAATAGAGAAAATCCATGAATGAAACTAAATGTTCTTGCAGTAATCACGAGTTTCACCATTAGCTAGTTCCGAAATAGTAATGGTTCCTAAGTCTTCTACTCCGTGTAACTATCACTCTGTGTATCATGTTCACGTCACGTTACTGTCTTAATCATGTATAACACATCTGGACAATGTGTCGGCCAGAACATTCTTGCTACCTCTTATAGGAAGAATCTTATAATCATAAGATTGCAGAAGGAAAGCATATCTGGCTACACGCTGATTTAGAAACTTGGCAGTTTGCAAATATATTAATGCCTTGTGGTCAGTTTGCAGGACAAACTGTGCACCAGTAAGTAGCGCTGAAGCTTGGTCATACACCATACCAAACCCAGCAATTCCCGTTCATTGGCGGGGTACCTGGATTCTGTCGAACTCAGTTTTTGGTTAACATATAAAACTGGATGAATAGCTCCGTGAAAGTCTTGCATCAGGCACCTGCCAATTCCTTCCGAAGATGCGTCAGTCCTGAGAATGAATGGTAAAGCATGTTAGGCAATCTTAAAATAGGTGCGTTAGAAAAACAAATTTTAATGTGGTGTAATGCTCTGTCGCAATCTTCATTCCATAGGACTTTACTAGGAGAGCCCCTTCTAGTTAAAGAGGATAGAATTGACGTGATGGACGAAAAATTTGGTATAAACTTATGATAGAAATTCACCAAACCAAGAAGACTGCGAACTTGCTTCTTTGTTGTCGGTCTAGAGAGGTTTACGATACGTGACACAGTAGTATCCTCAGGTTTCAGACAGCCGTGACCGACTCTGTGTCTTAAGAAGGTAATTTCTTGAAATCCTATCTGAATTTTGGAGGGTTTTGCTGTGAGATTATGTAAGCGTAGAGTTTGGAGCAATGACCTGAGACCAGCAATATGTTCCTCCCACGAATTGTGAAAGAGACATATATCATCAATGTAGGTGATGACATCAGATCTATTGGATAAAAGCATCCTCATCATACGCACAAAAGTAGCTGGCGCATTCACCAGACCAAAGCACATGTAGTTCTTATGAAACAACCCTCTAGATGTGGAAAAAGCTGTGAAAGGTTTTGACTCTTCTGTGAGTAGAATTTGCCAATACCCTTTTGACAAATCCAATTTAATGAAATACGTAGACTAAGAGAGTTGGGACAGTAAGTCTTCCAGCACCGGCATGGGCTCTGCATCAATAATTGTAATACTGTTAAGTCGCCGAAAGTCTATGCAAATTCGAACTGATTTATCCTTCTTCCTAATGACGACCATTGGAAAAGCGTAGGGTGAATTAGAAGGAGATATGATGTTAAGTTGGAGCATGTCGTCAAGTTCTGTTTCCACTTGTTCACGAAAGTGCAATGGAATTGGATATGGTCGTAGTCTGATAGGGTGATAATCTCTAAGTTTAATAGAATGAGAAATGATATTTGTTCGTCCAGGAATGGGATTAATAAACGATTTTCCCTTTGTGGTAATAGCACATAGACTTCATCTCCGGGTGCTAATGTTCGCAAATTCCTATGTTTGTTGTAAGATGAACGTGCTTTTTCTTTTGCCAACTCCGATGATTCCGTTGCGAACTGACATGCGTCGATTAATCTCTCTCTACGATCTACTACGTGCTGATATGAAGATTTCACCTCTGGATCTTTCTCCAACCCCAGCAGTAATTGTTTGAAAATGGACATGGGTCGTCGAGGTTTTGCCCCATAAATCAATTCAAATGGTGAAAATACTGTTTGCTCATTCGGCACCTCCCGATAAGCAAACAGTACTGCTGGCAGTAATCTACCCCAGTCCTGAGGATGCTTGTCAGATACTTTTCGTAGCAGTTGCTTTAATGTGGAATTTAGACGCTCTACCATGCCATTTGACATCGGATGGTAAATTAAACTCAGAGATCTTTCAATCGAAAATAAGCTCATCACCTTAGACATTGCCTCAGATACAAATTGTGTACCTCTATCGGACAATATCTCCTCTGGAAAACCCAAGTGACAAAAAATGAGGAAAAGTGCATCAGCTACGTCCTTAGTTGCAATATTCTTCACAGGAATAGCTTCTGGCCATCTTGTGCACATATCAATGCACGTTAAGACATATTTGTGGCCTCTGGCTGATGCAACTGACAGAGGACCAATAATATCGACTGCCATTTTAGAAAAGGGGCGCACAGAAACATCTGTGGTCTGAATAGGTGCCATATGGTAAGCACCCTTACGCGCCACTCATTGACATGTAACACACGAGCGACGAAATATGTTAATGTCCTTATTAATGCACGGCCAGTAAAAATGCGATAAAATCCTATACTTTGTTCTCGCGATACCCACGTGACCTGCGCAATTTGCTTCGTATGCATGTCTTAAGAGTAAAGGTCGATAAGGTGTGGGCACAATTATTTGTTTCTTTACTGTTGTGAAATCGTCGAAGTTCCGGATCAAGATATCATTTTTAATTTGAAACCAATATCTCGATGTTTTTGTTCATTTAATATTTTCTGACGTTGCCAAATGAAAACTGTTGTCAATGTGGTATCTGTTTTTTGTATAGCACTAAATGATTCTTTACTTATCATGGTAAGCTGCAATTCATCATTGTTTATCTCATTTCCGGTCTGTGTTTGAGACCTTTGTTGTGCTCTAGTAATGACAGCATTTGTAGATACAATATGGTGACATTCCCAGTCCGAGATATCCTGTTTTGAGCAGTCCTTTATGCCTGTAATGTTCCCCAAAACAACATCCGAAATTGGATGATCGAGCATACAAACCCTAACCTTTCCTGTGAAAAACGGTGTATTAATAAAAACATCCGCCATGGCACAGTACTCTACTGTACCCCCGAAGGTTATACACTTAACTTCAGTTCCTGTGAAACAAGATGGATCAATCAATGACTTTCTAACACCTACAGTGGTACAACCGGTATACCTCAAGACTGAAACAAGTCTGTTATTGAGAAACCCTTTGTTAAAAGTCAAAGATCCTTTGCCATCATGTACTGCCTATGCAGGTAAAGGATGCCCGCATAACAATCTTGAAGTTACATCTGACTTAAAAAGAGTCTCACATTCCGTGCAACATACCTCATTATGCAAGTCTGCACTGAACGCATTAGCGTGGTTGGTATTATTGTTCTCTTTGTTTTCCATGTCAGGATTACTATCTTGACTGGCATTCGCATATTTTCGTTCTATACTCCGTGAACGATTGAAGTAGTCATTACCATGGAAGTTTCTACCCCTGTTTCTTCCATTTCGTGGATTGTTAACATGTTTGGGACATGTACATCCGGGACAATAATGAGAATTAGGTGCAATAATGTTTTGGTCTCCATAATGATTTCTATTGCCTCCATTTTGGTATCGACGCCAAGAGTTATTGTTTCGATTATCATTATATCGAGGTGATCCAATATCATAATAACGGTGGATATCCCCCCGGTGTGGAGATTGGCGGCGCATAAAGTTATAGCGCCCTTGAAATGATCTAGTATTTCGATCGAAATTCCTATCCAAGCTTCGAGTTCGAGACCTAGTATTATCCGTATGCATGAGCCGAGCGGAGCACACAGGTAGTGCCTCCTTAACATTAGTGTTACCGACTGTTTTACCCGGATGTGCGATCATGAATTGGAGTCCCAATGTTTCTGTGCGCCCCTTTTCTAAAACGGCAGTCGATATTATTGGTCCTCTGTCAGTCGCGTAGGCCAGAGGGCACAAATATGTCTTAACGTGCATTAATATGTGCACAAAATAGCCAGAAGCTATTCCTTTGAAGAATATGTCAACTAAGGACGTTGCTGATGCACTTTTCCTCATTTTTTGTCGCTTGGGTTTTCCAGAGGAGATATTGTCCGATAGAGGTACACAATTTGTATCTGAGGCAATGTCTAAGGTAATGAGCTTATTTTCGATTAAATGATCTCTGAGTTCAATTTACCATCTGATGTCAAATGGCATGGTAGAGCGTCTAAATTCCACATTAAAGCAACTGCTAGGAAAAGTATCTGACAAGCATCCTCAGGACTGGGATAGATTACTGCCAGCAGTACTGTTTGCTTATCGGGAGGTGCCGAATGAGCAAACAGGATTTTCACCATTTGAATTGATTTATGGGGCAAAACCTCGAGGACCCATGTCCATTTTCAAACAATTACTGCTGGGGTTGGAGAAAGATCCAGAGGTGAAATCTTCATATCAGTACGTAGTAGATCTTAGAGAGAGACTAATCGACGCATGTCAGTTCGCAACGGAATCATCGGAGTTGGCAAAAGAAAAAGCACGTTCATTTTACAACCAACATAGGAAGTTGCGAACATTAGCACCCGGAGATAAAGTCTATGTGCTATTACCACAGGAAAATCGTTTATTAATCTTATGGAGTGGTCCGTAGAGGGTGATCTCTTAAAGAACAGATGTGAATTATATCATTGAGGTAAAAGGAAAAAAAAACATTCCATTCGAATTTGCATAGACTTTTCGGCGACCTTAACAGTATTACAATTACTGATGCTGAGCCCATGCCGGTGCTCGAAGACTTAATGTCCCAAACTATCTGAGGGTCTAACGTATTTCAGTAAATTGGATTTGTTTCATAAAGGGATAATGGCCATATTTCCACTCACAGAAGATTCAAATCATTTAACAGCTGTTTCCACATCTATGGGTTGTTTTCTGTGGAAAATAAATTGCTTGATTTGGTCTGGTGAAATGCCGCCAGCAACTTTTGTTGCGAATGATGTAGGATGATTTTGTCCAATTGATCCTGATGTTCATCACCTACTTTGAAGATATATGTCTTTTTACAAATTCGTGGGGAGGAAACATATTGCTGGTCTCAAGGTCATTGCTCCAAAACTCTAACGCGTACATAATCTCACAGCAAAACCCTCCTAAATGTCGGATACGATTTTCAAGGAAATTCCCATACTTAGAACACAGATGTCCGGTTCTACGGCGGGTCTGGAAACCCTGAGGTTACTTCTGTCGGTCACGTATCGTAAAACCTCTCTCTAGACCGACAACAAAGAAGCAATGTTCGCAGTCCTTTCTTGGTTTGGTGAATTTTCTATCATAAGTTTATACAAATTTTTCGTCCATCACGTCAATTCTATCCTCTTTAACTAGAAGGGGCTCTCCTAGTAAAATCCTATGGAATGAAGATTGCGACAGAGCATTACACCACATTAAAATTTGTTTTTCTAACGCACCTATTTTAAGATTGCCTAACATGCGTTTACCATTCATTCTCAGGACTGACGCATCTTCGGAAGGAATTGGCGGGTGCCTGATGCAAGACTTTCACGGAGCTATTCATCCAGTTTTATATGTTAGCCAAAAACTGAGTTCGATAGAATCCAGGTACCCGCCATTGAACGGGAATTGCTGTGTTTGGTATGGTGTATGACCAAGCTTCAGCGCTACTTACTGGTGCACAGTTTGTCCTGCAAACTGACCACAAGGCATTAACATATTTGCAAATTTCCAAGTTTCCAAATCAGCGTGTAGCCAGATATGCTCTCCTTCTGCAATCTTATGATTATAAGATTCTTCCTATAAGAGGTAGCAAGAATGTTCTGGCCGACACATTGTCCAGATGTGTTATACATGACTAAGACAGTAACGTGACGTGAACATGATACACAGAGTGATAGTTACACGGAGTAAGAACTTAGGAACCTTACTATTTCGGAACTATGCTAATGGTGAAACTCGTGATTACTGCAAGAACATTTAGTTTCATTCATGGATTTTCTCTATTTCCTTACAAGAGAACATTTTGGTAAATTACGGGACTGTATTGGTAATTATTTTTTTCTATATATTGCATTACATCCACTACTACACTTAGGATATTATTGACATAATGAGTTTATTATGATTATATTTGACTTCAGTCAATGACGAAACAATAGATGACATGACTTAGAATGTCACGAGAGGGTTCGAAGATACATTATTAGCCATCCTTCTTGGAAAACCGGTAGTTTTCTCTTGGGGGGGGGGGGTAATAATGTTACACGTCGTGTTGTGCACCTCAATGTTTTCATTATTTTGAAACGCTGCGGTATTCGACTACAGTGTCACGGGAATAGATTGTGAACCGAGTTGAGGGTGTGTGTGTATGTTTGTGAGTGTGATCTAGGATAAGTCCGTGGAAAGAATGTAGGTCGTGAATGGCAGTGAGTGAGTGCGTGAAAAAGGGGAATAACTTACAGAGCAGTGTATTCAGCCGGAGTGGCTAAGTGGGATGTGTAGTTTCTTGGATTATATTCTATGTCTACTGTATGATTCTACTTCATGAGGAATTAGCAATGTGTGTGATTGCTAGATGAAATATTTATTGAAAGGAAGTATATTTTGAGCTCTACTTGATTCATTCATGAGTTCAATAATGTTGTGTTAAACGACTTCCGTGCGGACGCAAGACGGATAAACAGTTCGCTTCTTGAATTATATATTGACTGCCTTAGTCCTATGAATGGACACTATTCAAGTGTGTTAACTTGATGAACATCTATTACATTGGAGTAATGTATCGACAATAAAGTGTGTATTGTATCTGTCACTGGAGCAGTTATTTGATGATTTACTGTTGGCGTTTTACCTAATAGACGTATTCTTCTTCTTCTTCTTCTTCTTCCGTCCTTAGCCAAGGACCGACCAAGCAGTCAGAGGCCATCGCGCCTTGTGGCGTCTTAAGGGCAACAGCAGATTGATTTTCTCTGTTGTAGTTTCCCATCACGCCTAGCGGCGTCTTTAGGGCAACAACAAATAGATCCATCTGCCGTTGTTTCCGTAATCGGTGTGACAAGCCAACGGGTGATCAGCCCATTGGGCATGTGTTGCAGGTGGAACTTATGGAAGGGGAAGTAATCTTTAGAATGTTTTGAACATATTAAATTTCGAGTTGCAACGCTTGATTAAGCGGATACTTGTTTGACTTTAGGATAGAATTATCTTTTCCTATTTTCGGGTGACAGAGTACAGATAAGCGTGTGAACGCTGTTTAATGTATTTATTCTGTACTGTTTTGAGTCATGTGAATAGCTCGCTAGTCTGCATGTGTTATCGAGAACGGTGTTCAAGACAACCGAATCTCGTGACGGGTTTTTTGGCGGGACTAGTGTGTGATTGAGGGAGTTGTGTTTTGGGCGTGGACCGTGTAGGTCGAGTCCCAGTGTTTTTTGGATAATGTATGCCTACGTAGGATTTGAGAAAATGTCGACTTATATATTTCGCTGTGTGTACAGCCTATGTGATACACTGCAGTGAAGATTTGTTTAGGCCATATGAACCTTATTATAGCTGCCGTGTGATGCAGGCTTTGCTATGTATTGAAGTACTTTTGTAGGCCATATTGTGAAGATTAATGAAGCTGCCGGGTGATGCAGGCTTCGCTGTGTATTAAGTACTTTTGTAGGCCATATTTTGTTTTAAGCTGCAGTATGAAGATTTGATGCAGGCCCTAAGCTGTGTATTAAGCTATTAGCTTATTTAAGTCCAGGATTAGGACAGGATTAGGACAGGCCATATTATATATTAACTGCAGTGTGGAGATGTATGAAGCTATTAAGCTATTATTAGTCCAGGATTAGGACAGGCCATATTATGTTTAGCTGCAGTATGAAGATTTGTGAAGCTGTTAAGCTATTATAAGTCCAGGATTAGGACAGGCCATATTATATATTAACTGCAGTGTGGAGATGTATGAAGCTATTAAGCTATTATCAGTCCAGGATTAGGACAGGCCATATTATATATTAACTGCAGTGTGGAGATGTATGAAGCTATTAAGCTATTATAAGTCCAGGATTAGGACAGGCCGTATTAGGTATTGATGCAGTGTGGAAATTATATACTATGATTCGTGTTTTGCTGTCGAATGTGTGTCATTTATGTCATCGTATCTGTGTTGTAACGGAATAAACAGTATCGAACTGTTCCAGTCGTTTGCAACCCTTCTTGACTCCTGCATGTACCCTTATGTACGTACTGTGGTGTGCGAACATATCAACACACACCCAGGTCAACATTCCAGACACAGTGACAGGTCAGCAGCACACATATATTGAATTAGCCTGTGTGGCGATGATATAGACCAAACCACTACACTCGCAACAGTGGGTGTAAACAGACTAATAACATTAACGTTTAATTACATTCAGTGAGAAACCAGCAAATCTAGCCGGTATCAGTTGGTGGTTTACAGTCAACAGGATCTGACATCTACGACTATTCGCGTCGATAGCCTAAGTGGCGTAGTTTTCGTATCATTGGATATCATTTAAGATGTGCCTGAGTGGCGTATACGATTAAGAAATTGTTACCTCTACAGTGATATGTACTTGAAGCAAGAGGATAAAGTGAATCAAATTTTGTCCACCAGACCATAACATATCTAGAGGATCAGTCACTACAAGTTGAAAATAATACATATGACTTGCACGTGACAAGAGTGTAGAACACTTGACTTTGTTATAATTGACCTTATGTAGGCGTGGCTTGAATCTCCTGTACTTCAGAACTGTGACCTAGTTATTATCTGCCTGGGTGGCGCATTTGAGAAACGACGCACGCTTTATTCGTGGTAGAAGGCAACTTTACACCAGTAGCAATTGACGTCCTATTTCATGCCTATAGACGACAACAACGTCTGCAGTGGTCAAGGAAGTTCAATTAGACTTGGACAGTATTTGTACCAGCATTTGTACGGGTTGTGACAGATTTCTGCAATATTCGGGTTACCTGTGCCAGTTGTCACCATCACAAGTTCAAGATGTTATGATACACGGAGTTGCCGTGTACATTTCAGACTACAGAAGAGTCAAGAGTTGCAGTGTGTGCTGTATTATGGTTCCTGTCAACTTGTGCATTGTTAAGCACATATCATATTGACGAAATTACCTGAAGAGAAACGAATCAAGTTGCAGTGCTTTCCCGCAGTGGAGGTTTTAGCAGTCTATGTGATATCCAGTGTCGTGGCGGAAAAGAAGCGGGATCATTGACAGATAAGTGATTGTGTCTTGTGTAAATTGTGTCACTTCATATATGTCGCT
>JAMPIV010009768.1:0-59112 GCA_024509875.1 Oreohelix idahoensis
TTTATTTATTTTGTCATGTTCTACAGGAGGGTTTGATAGTTGGTTTTCTTTGATTTATGAATTTATATATTTGTTAACTTTGTTAATTTGATCAATTATTTTGCTGAGATTTTTATGCTTCTTCTTCTATACAAGCAAAAGAGAACTGTAATAAATTTTAACCTTTTGTTAATGCGTGGTTCAAGATCTTCATCCATACGTATTTAGCTCTTACTATATTTTCTATCTGTCTGTGAGAAAGAAGAGAGAGCGGGTGATTCGTAAGACTATTTAAGCGAGTGTGCGCTTGGCAGGAGAGATAGCTGTAATACATCTCCTTCCAGGTTGTCATACAGTTACCCTATTTTCACACATTTATCTGTGTCTTCTCTATAAATCTGACAGTTCACTCACTTTGTCGATTTCACTCAAATTGTCACACTCGACAAATATTTCTAAAACCTCCCCCACTCGTGACAAATTATATTGTGTAGAATCATATTGTGTAATTTTTAGAGGGAAGGAGCCATTGATGCTGAACATTTTTTTTTAATGAACCAGAGAATGAATTGGAATACTTATTATTTACCAGGAGACTTACAGAGCCTTTCTTGATTACTGGATGCGACAATACATACAGTCAAATGTGAACGAATAGGATGATCAAATGAATTATGTGTTTATGTATATGATAAGATGTACCTATACTATTTCACTGAAATGATCTGTCTAGTCTGACTTAACAAATGATATCTGATGACGTACTGGCCTCACATCTGTGCTAGAAAAGTTTCTCCTAGCCAAATACTAGCCTAGGGAGATTATGTTGTTGCAGGTTAAATCATACATTACTGTCAGCACGGCAGAAGACTGTATGTATATCAGTGATAGCCAGAGAAGCATTCAAATCTTACTTATTTAGTCGTTCCCCTTTTACCGTGAGGTGTAGAGGTTTGGAAGAGAGAGCGCCAGACTATCCTATCGGCTGTCTTCCTCCTGGCCTGGTTCCATTCTAGTCCTCGGTCCTTCAAAGATTGTCTACTAATGTTGTCCTCCCAGCAGACTCTGGGTCGTCCAGGGGGTCTGGATCCCTGGCTCTTTGCTTCCCTTGCTTGTCGTGGTAGCCGATCTTCTCCCATTCTGCAGACATGGCCAAACCATCTTAGTTGGGACTGTTCTACTTGGGTCTGCAGGGGGTGGGATTTTAGGCCTTGACGTATTGTCTGGTTGCGGACCATGTCTCTTCTTGTTACTTGTCGTAACTTTTATAGATAGGCCTAATATATTTATGGTCCCATTCGAGCAGAGGTGATATAGTGAGAGCTATGTAAGGGTAAGGTGTGAGAAATAGTCCTGTTTACGAGGAGAACTGGTATAAGAGAAAATACTGTCTTGGATTGAGTAATTGCTCAATCCAACCTATCTAGTACGACACACTTTAATGGAGACGTACTTTCTCACTTGATACTGATTCAAATTACACTACCCTCACGTACGCACACACTAACAATTTTGTGACATAAATACGTACATACGTAGAAACAAACAGGTAAACTATGGGTCACGTATAAATGGCAGGGGAGGTTTTTGACCAACACCAATAGCTTAAGGTTTATTAAGTTTATTATATCGTTAGAAAATAGATCACAACAAAAAAAAATACATAGTTATCATTTCATCAGTGAATTATAGTTGCATAAGAGAAAAAAAATATACTCTCATAAACCCTCTCTCTGGTATATGGGAAACTAGGAATGATCCCAACCGAGGTTATTTACCCAAAAACAAATGATTAACAATGGGGGGTGGGGAGTAGTCAGGACGAGTAAAGGATATGTCCTTAATTTTAAACTATCCTGTGGGCCTTCAGACTTAGTGAGAGATAGATAAAAAGAGAAGATGTTATATTAGTAGTAACTTGAGAAAATAAATTCTTTCGTTCCGTTTCACTCTCTACATACATACAGTGAGCTCACTACATACAGGCTTACCCCTCTGCCGACGCTGCATACGTTCCAAGGAATTAATCACACACAATGTATTTTAAGACTATTATATGTCCTGTTTGACCAGTTCAGCCCCAGAAACTCCGTCTAGGCAACTGCTATTTTTCTCGGAGATTCGCTGAATTGGTGCGTTGACTATATTTTTTTCTGGGTTGGGATATTCCTCTTCGTACTGCAGGTATTTGGTGGGGATAAGTTTTTTCTAGGTTTCTGTCATAGTGAAGGTGAAAATATTATCACCAAAAAAAAAAACAGCAGAATGTTACTCCCAGGCTGTTCTCTGGAGGAAATAGCCGTAAATGTTCTCTGTAGAATTTGGTGGTAGGAATACTGTACTGTCATATGGGTTTGATTAAAAAAATTAGTGCTCTAAGTTCTGACTCATCAGGCCAGGGAACTTTATATGATTAAGATAGAAAAAATCTTCTGGCATTGTCCCGTTCCAGTTTAACATTCAACACAATTTAGCATTGAAGTGGTTTGGTTATTTAACCGCTCTACTGGATTTGAGAAGGAGGACCTATAATTCGGGGGCCATCTCTCTCTATAAAACGTTGGATCGAAAAGGTATGATTTAAAAGAGAATTAAAACAGGTAATCCTACTATAATTTATATTCTAACACCCGCGTTTTTATGTAAGATCTGTAAAATCACTCCGGTATTTAATTATTTATATTAAAAAGAACTACACGAGTGACTAGCTAATGTATCGATATATGGTTATTAAACAATTACGATCCCCTAGCGTCTTAAAATTATGTTACGCATCTATTACTCGGGAAATAACGGATAGTTACTTTTCGATTTACATCTGGAGAACTTTGCTATAGGTTTATTTAATAGGTTTAAATTAACACAAAAATCCAGTGAAATAAATGAAGAACTAAACGACTAAATCACTCAAACTCCAATATATATTACCGCAGCACACAGAATGAATTCAGACTCCTCGTAAAGAGGAGATCCAATGAAATTCTTATAGAATTCTAATATATGAGCTAGGTACTTCTTCAACTCTCTGGCGCGAATGATAATTGCATTTTTAAGCGATGCCAATATATATTAAATAAATGGAAAATAATATCCATATGCGAGATTTCTCGCAATCTACCGCTGACTTCCCCTGTTCGTCTTCGTCCTGCAGCGATTTCTAACCCTCTTAGACCAGTTCGCGTTAACGTGTCAACCGGAGGTGTTAAAACGTTGCTTCGTTCTAAGGGACTACAACAGTCTTTAATAGCTGACCGCTTGCCGCTCTGGCGACGCCTCCTTGAAAAGGTGGCAGGAAGAGAACGAGAAATAGCTTGATTTTAATAGCTCGAAAGATAAGACAGTAAGCGTGGCTAAACTAAAATTAAGACAAAGCGAATGTCGTGGCTGCCCGCATGATAACTATTTGCATACTAATTAGCACGCGTGGGGATTCCACGTGTGATACACGTTGGCGATCTAATTTCAACATAAATTCAGGGTCCCCGGTGCTATTCAAGGGTACTTTTATTATCATCCGACAATTCAAGGGTAGCTTCCATTATTCATCCCTCACAGTCGTCCCCGCTTTGAGACATGAAACCATTTTTCATGTTTCTTTTATGACAAGGAAGCTGCCATGATCGGTAGCTTCTGGATGATTGGTATGTTCGTTTACGTTCTCTTCTTCCGTGGTCCAATTTCGACTCATGAAATCCGCTCCGACATTCGGTTTTCCCAGAATATATTCCACTTTGAAAGAGTATACGCTTAATAGCAAGGCCCAGTGCATGATCCTTGCGTTAAATTCCTTATTTGCGCCAAGAAAAGCTAGGGGAGCGTGGTCTGTTTGCACCGTGAATGATGTACCGTAAAAAAATTAATGGTGCCTTCTTATACCATGAATTAGTGCAAGACATTCTCTTTCAACTGTGGAATAGTTACGTTCTGCCGTATTCAGTTTACGACTGCCATACGCAACTGGAAATAACAGATTCGGATCGGTGTCATCTGCTTGAAGTAGGGTTGACCCGATGCCCTGATCCGAAGCGTCGACCCGCAATATGAAACGTTTCTTGAGGTCAGGTAGCCTCAAAATGGGGTATCCGGACAATTGTCCTTTTAAAGTGACGTATGCTTGTTCGCACTTGGAATCCCAAATAACCCTGTCCGGTTGTCCTTTTTTACTAAGGTCAGTAAGAGGTGCCGTTAACCCGTTGAAGTTTCGGATAAATTTTTGATAGTAAGCGCACAGTGATAGGAAAGAACGGGTGTCTTTCTTCGTTCGGGGCCTTTTAGCTGCAACTATTTTCTCAATATTTTTGGTAACAGGCCACATGCAGCTTTGAGAAATGGTATGCCACAGGAAGTCTAGCTTTTCAAACCCGATGAGACATTTGCTAGGTCTGGCTGTGAGACCAGTTTCCTGTAGTCTCCTGAGGAGCATAGCAACCGTAGCAATATGTTCATCATAGGTTTCCGATGCAATTAGTATGTCATCCATGAAATTATGGATATGGAGACTGTGCAAAGGTTCTAAAAGCTTCCTCATCATCCTTGTGAACACTCCTGGTGCGTTGTGCAGTCCGAACGGCATCACATTAAATGTGTAATGTCCTTCACTGGTGCTGAAAGCTAACAAGGGTTTAACTTCCTCCTTGACTGGTATTAGGTAATAACCTTTACTCAGGTCAATCTTGGAGAAAATTCTTGCCTTGCTAAGCTTGGTGAACAACTCAGAATCAGTCTGAAGAGGTTCGGGCTGGAATTCCGTTACAGTGTTTAGTAAACGGTAATCTATGCACAGCCGAACTTCCTTATTGGGCTTCTGCAACAGTACTACACTCGAACTGTAAGGAGAGGTAGACTCACTAATAATTTCTGCTTGACGTAGCTTGTCTATTTCTCCGCGTAGTTCATCAGCTTTAGCGTATGGAATGGGGTAAACTCTGGTTCGAACAGGGGTCTCGTTTGTCAATTTCATATCGAATTCTATGAGATTTGTTCGACCAGGTACATCCGTTAAGACTGCAGTGTACTGTTTCAGTAGCGCTTTGGTTTCTGTCTGTTGTGCTTCCAAAAGATTGTCCCCGAATTTGACATCTTTAAAAGATTCCGTTTGTTGCAATGGATACTCCATGCAACTATCGTCATCTTCCTCGTCTTCCGTCGCTATGGCGACCGCCAGGAGATGCTCGGAGGAAGGCACCGGTCTTTCCAAGTACCGTATTTCTTTAGCAGATTAACGTGATAGACCTTCTCCTTTCCTTTAATGGAGATCTTGTAATTAGTGCGGGAGATCTTTTTAAGTACGGTAAACGGCCCTTGCCATCCGATGCGAAGTTTGTGGTTTCCGGTTGGAAGTAACAACAAAACTTTCTCTCCTGGTTGGAGTTCTCTCTCTTTCGTCGCTTTGTTGTATCGTTGAGCGTGTTTTGCGTGTGCTTTCTTAAGGTTGGTTGTTGCTAAGTCCCATCCTAGTTGTAACCTTTCCTTGTACTCTGATACATATTTGCTTGCTGAGACGACTGTCTCGTCGGCCTTTTGGTCTGTCAGGGACCGAAGTAAGGCTTCTAGTGGCCCCTTAATAGGTCTGCCGAATAAAAGTGTAGCTGGGGGAAATCCTGTAGATGTCTGGGGAACTTCTCTGTAGGCGAATAAAGCTGCAGATATATAAAGGTCCCAGTCTTCAGGTTTCTCTTGACCCAGCTTACGTAACATCATGGTGAGGCTGCCGTTAAAACGCTCCACGAGCTCATTTCCGGCCGGATGGTAGGGACTGGTGTGGATGTGTTTGGCCCTCAAGATCTTAAAGATCTCCTCCATTAACAGGCTATGGAATTGGGATCCATTATCTGTCAAAACTTGTTGAGGAAATCCCAACAGTGTAAAAATTTGCACGAGGGCTTCTGCCACATGCTTGGAATCCGTGCATGTTAGCGGTATAGCTTCGGCCCACATAATGCACATGTCGACTAAGGTCAGGATAAACCTGTTCCTTCTTTTGGTCCTTTCTAGGGGTTCAATGATGTCAACAGCAACAAGTTCGAATGGAGTCCCCACTATTGGCATTTCCCCCATGGGGACGGGGGTGTCAAGGGTGTCAATAGCTTGGGTGCCACACGTTGGCACTGGGCGCAGGATTTTACATACCTGGTAATGTCAGAGTTCATTCCTGGCCACCAATAGTGGTTTTTTATTCGCTGAATAGTGGCGTTTTGTCCCATATGTCCGCTAAAGGGAAGAGAGTGCCCCATTTCTAAGATCTGGCTTCGGTACTGCGTCGGTACTAGGAGCTGGTTATTCCCCGTGTCCGGGTTGCCCGTTCTACGATACAATACGCCGTCCTTAGAAAAGATGTCTCCGTTGTATATGGGGTCTTTAGCCATGGGCAGTTTTCTAAAGCAGGGCTCCAGAGTAGGGTCCTTTTGTTGCGCCTCTTTTAGTTCTTTCGGCAACAAATTTGGCGCAGGCTCCCGTTCTTTCTGGGTTTGCCCTCTTGTTGTTACTGCTGCCATAATCGGCTCTTTCGGTCTCCCAACAAACACATATCTACATCCCAGGATAACTGGGTTGATAGGATCATCCATAATGGCCGCTTTAATAACACCTCTAACAAAATCAGAGTGTATTTCTACCAGTGCGATAGGAAGCGTCCTGGGTGCATCACTCTTAAAAACTCCACATAGTTTGACGGTGTCCTCTGTCTCCTGACCGAGTTTGACTAGGTGCCTGGCGACAATACAGTCAAAAGATAATCCAGTGTCAAAAAGACAAGTTGTTGAGGTACCGTTCAAAATAACAGTTCCTCGCGTTGAGGGTCTCTCTTCCTCAGGTTGAGAATCACTGACATTGACTCTTCCTTGCTAGGCTGTTTGCAAGCATCCGATGCGATTTGGCCCGGCGTGCTTGCCCTGATCAGACGTATCTCCTGTAAAGGTCTTTCCCTTGCCTTGACCTTGGTGGCCGCGCTGCCATGTAGGCCTTGTGGGTTATCGGGAGATTGTTTTGTTGGTGGGATATCGGGTTTGTGTGTTTCCGGTTGGAAGTAACAACAAAACTTTCTCTCCTGGGGAGGTCTCTCTATTTTCTCGCTTTGTTGTATCGTTGAGCGTGTTTTGCGGTGACTGTTCTTAATTATGGTTGTTGCTGGCTCCCATCTAGTTTTTGCGTTTTGTACTCTAGATACATATTTCGGCTTGCTGAGACGACTGTTCGTCGCCTTATTGAGGATGTCAGGGAACGAAGTAAGGCTTCTAGTGGCCCCAGAAATTAACGGGTCTCCGAAAAAAGTTTTTATTTGGGGAAATCCAAGAACAAGTCTCCAGAACTTCTCTGTACGAATAAAGAGATAGTTAAAGGTCCCATTCTTCAGGTTTGTCTTACCCGGCTTACGCGAAACAACTGCTGCCGTTAAAACGCTCCGGGCTCTCCTTTCGGCCGGATCTGAACTGGTTGGATGCAGAAATTTGCGAGCCCTCATTTAAAGATCTCCTCCATTAAAGCCTTCTTTGGAATTGTCGTAGTCCACTTGGCTGTCAAAACAGTTGAGGAAAGACCCAACATAAGCGGTACCTTTTGCACGAGGGATTCTGCCACAGGCTTGGCAATCCGTGACATCTTAGCGGTACAGCTTCGGCCCGCCATTTTCTCACATTTCGACTAGGTCAGTGTAAACCTGTTCCTTCTTTTGGTCCTCTAGGGGTTCAATGATGTCAACAGCAACAAATGGAGTCCCCACTATTGCATTTCCCCCATGGGAAGATTGAGTTCTGGATCAAGGGTCCGTTAATACTTGGGTGCCACACGTTGGCACTGGGCGCAGGATTTTACATACCTGGTAATGTCAGAGTTCATTCCTGGCCACCAATAGTGGTTTTTTATTCGCTGAATTAGTGGTCTCTTTGTCTCCTCGTATGTCCCTGGGAAGAGAGTGCCCCATTTCTAAGATCTGGCTTCGGTACTGCGTCGGTACTAGGAGCTGGTTATTCCCCGTGTCCGGGTTGCCCGTTCTACGATACAATACGCCGTCCTTAGAAAAGATGTCTCCGTTGTATATGAGGTCTTTAGCCATGGGCAGTTTTCTAAAGCAGGGCTGCAGAGTAGGGTCCTTTTGCTTCCTTCGCCTCATTTTGTCAAGTTCTTTGTTGCAACAAACGGCGCTCCCGTTCTTTCTGGGTTTGCCCTCTTTTGCTTCCTCTCTCAGCATCGCCCTAAGTTTAACACGCTCAGCCATGTCAAAGAACTGAGCGCTACTAAGTCGAGTAAACAAGAAGAAAAGAAGGAGAGAAAAAAGCCTCTAAGCCGCTTACGAGAAAAACACCAAAGTATAAATTACCTGAGATACCTCCTACAGTTATTAATTTGCTAACCTCTCGCTGCTATTATCTGGCAATTACGGCTCCTAATGCAGTCGACTATGCCACATTAAATGGTAGGTCAGCTAACAACTATAAAAATCTACTATTACTATCGGTAGAGAAAAAATATATATATATCAAAAATATTTTATATTTATTTTTTAAAAATCTAATGAGAAAAACAAATTCTCCTTAAAAAAATTAAATCTGCACCACAAAGCTCGCCCGCCGAAGTCAGTTTAGAAGAGGGACGTTATTAACTAGACTTATTTATATAGTCAGAACGCGGTCCTTATTATATCTCAACTCTACTGATTTCAAAAACCCTTAGTGATTGATAAACAATCACGCGATCCAACGGTTTTGCACAAAATTTTCTCATATGCCATATATCTGACAGAGATGTTATTATAAACAAGTTGAAAATAATTATATAATGCTGTGGAAAAAACAAACCTATAATTGTGTATGGTCAAAACACTCTGTAACTAAGATCGTTTGTCTAGGGGGATAATTTTTTTTATTTCCTTATCTCACAAGACGATCACACAACACACTCTATCTAAATGAAAATTCAGATAAGGTACCGTAACAGACGCTAGTCAATTACTAGACCTGGCTTAGAATCCCGGCGAGCAACACATTATTGTCGTAACTTTTATAAATAGGCCTAATATATTTATGGTCCCATTCGAGCAGAGGTGATATAGTGAGAGCTATGTGAGGGGAAGGTGTGAGAAATAGTCCTGTTTACGAGGAGAACTGGTGTAAGAGAAAATACTGTCTTGGATTGAGTAATTGCTCAATCCAACCTATCTAGTACGACACACTTTAATGGAGACGTACTTTCTCACTTGATACTGATTCAAATTACACTACCCTCACGTTCGCACACACAAACAATTTTGTGACATAAATACGTACATACGTAGAAACAAACAGGTAAATTATGGGTCACGTATAAATGGCAGGGAAGGTTTTTGACCAACACCAATAGCTTAAGGTTTATTAAGTTTATTATATCGTTAGAAAATAGATCACAACAACAAAAAATACATAGTTATCATTTCATCAGTAAATTATAGTTACATAAGAGAAAGAAAATATACTCTCATAAACCCTCTCTCTGGTATATGGGAAACTATGAATGATCCCAACCGATTTTATTTACCCAAAAGATCAAAACAAATGATTAACAATTGGGGGTGAGGAGTAGTCAGGACGAGTAAAGGATATGTCCTTAATTTTAAACTATCCCGTGGGCCTTCAGACGTAGTGAGAGATAGATAAAAAGAGAAGATGTTATATTAGTAGTAACTTGAGAAAATAAATTCTTTCGTTCCGTTTCACTCTCTACATACATACAGTGAGCTCACTACATACAGGCTTACCCCTCTGTCGACGCTGCATACGTTCCAAGGAATTAATCACACACAATGTATTTTAAGACTATTATATGTCCTGTTTGACCAGTTCAGCCCCAGAAACTCCGTCTAGGCAACTGCTATTTTTCTCGGAGATTCGCTGAATTGATGCGTTGACTATATTTTTTTTCTGGGTGGGGGTATTCCTCTTCGTACTGCAGGTATTTGGTGGGGATAAGTTTTTTCTTGGTTTCTGTCGTAGTGAAGGTGAAAATATTATCACACAAAGAAACAGCAGAATGTTACTCCCAGGCTGTTCTCTGGAGGAAATAGCCGTAAATGTTCTCTGTAGAATTTGGTGGTAGGAATACTGTACTGTCATATGGGTTTGATTAAAGAAAATTAGTGCTCTAAGTTCTGCCTCATCAGGCCAGGGAACTTTATATGATTAAGATAGAAAAAATCTTCTGGCATTGTCCCGTTCCAGTTTAACGTTCAACACAATTTAGCATTGAAGTGGTTTGGTTATTTAACCGCTCTACTGGATTTGAGAAGGAAGACCTATAAGGGTCTCCAACATCAGATTTTTTACTGTCAATGTTTGTATGGTTAGGAACATATAATTCGGGATGCCATCAGCCATCTGACCATGACTCTCTATAAAACCGTTGGATCGAAAAGGTATGATCACCTGTATAAAAGAGAATGGATAAAACAGGTAATCCTACTATAATTTATATTCTAACACCCGCGTTTTTATGTAAGATCTGTAAAATCACTCCGGTATTTAATTATTTATATTAAAAAGAACTACACGAGTGACTAGCTAATGTATCGATATATGGTTATTAAACAATTACGATCCCCTAGCGTCTTAAAATTATGTTACGCATCTATTACTCGGGAAATAACGGATAGTTACTTTTCGATTTACATCTGGAGAACTTTGCTATAGGTTTATTTAATAGGTTTAAATTAACACAAAAATCCAGTGAAATAAATGAAGAACTAAACGACTAAATCACTCAAACTCCAATATATATTACCGCAGCACACAGAATGAATTCAGACTCCTCGTAAAGAGGAGATCTAATGAAATTCTTATAGAATTCTAATATTATGAGCTAGGTACTTCTTCAACTCTCTGGCGCGAATGATAATTGCATTTTTAAGCGATGCCAATATATATTAAATAAATGGAAAATAATATCCATATGCGAGATTTCTCGCCTCTCTTGATTCTCGGTAACTTCTTCGTTTTGGGCCGCGAGTCCAAGCTCGTTTCCCCCACAATCTACCGCTGACTTCCCCTGTTCGTCTTTGTCCTGCAGCGATTTCTAATACTCTTAGACCAGTTCGCGTTAACGTGTCAACCGGAGGTGTTAAAACGTTGCTTCGTTCTAAGGGACTACAACAGTCTTTAATAGCTGACCGCTTGCCGCTCTGGCGACGCCTCCTTGAAAAGGTGGCAGGAAGAGAACGAGAAATAGCTTGATTTTAATAGCTCGAAAGATAAGACAGTAAGCGTGGCTAAACTAAAATTAAGACAAAGCGAATGTCGTGGCTGCCCGCATGATAACTATTTGCATACTAATTAGCATGCGTGGGGATTCCACGTGTGATCCACGTTGGCGATCTAATTTCAACATAAATTCAGGGTCCCCGGTGCTATTCAAGGGTACTTTTATTATCATCCGACAATTCAAGGGTAGCTTCCATTATTCATCCGTCACATTACTTCAACCACCTTCCTCAGATACCTCATTTCTGAGGTTTGGATCTGGCTTTTGTGGGTTGTAGTCATTACCCATTACTCGCATCCATATGTCAAGACTGGGACATAGGTGGAACGGTATACAGCCATCTTCGTTTTTTTACCAACTTCTCTCTTGCTGAGGAATCCTCGACTTATGGCCTGAAAAAGTCTCTCAGCTGCTGCTTTTCGAGTGGACAACTCTTCTTTGATGCCTCCGTTTCGGTCTATAATAGCTCTGAGGTATTTAAAGTGGTTGACCTACTACAGGACCTGTTCTCCCAGCTTAATCTGATGTCTTCTTTCTTCTCGTGATATCACCATGGATTTTGTTTTAGAGCTGCTTATGACCATCCCTCTCTCTCTCCAGCTCTTCCTTCCAGACTTGCAGGTTGGATTAGAGATGTGCCTCTGATTTAGCAATCAGGGCAACATCATCAGCAAATGCCAGCTTTAAAATACAGACCTGTTATCTTCCAGTACCCCACTGAATACTTTCTTGTTCTCTCCTTACATGCCTTGATGACATCGTCTATGAGGAGTATGAAAAGATAAGGTAACAGGATATCACCTTGTCTTACACCAGTGGTGGTCTTGAACTCTTCTGACTTATGGTTTGCTGTCCTCACATAATTTCTGCAAGACTTGTAGAAGCTCTGTATAGCATGAATCAGAGGTGCTGGAATATTCTTCCTTGCCAAACAGTCCCAAAGTTTGCTCCAGGGGACCCTGTCAAACGCCTTTTCCAGATCTATGAAACAAAGATGGATCTCACTCTTATACTCAAGTCCTTTTCACTCAGCTGTCTGAGTGTGAAGATTACGTCTTGAGTACTTCGGTTAGCTCGGAATCCGCACTGGACCTCATCCAATTGTGGCTCACCTAGTCGTCGGAGTCGCTGCTCTAGGATTCTAGAGTAGATTTTACCAGGGACAATGAGAAGGGATATGCCTCTATGGTTTCCACATTGTCGATTGTCACCCTTCTTGAAAATTAGTGTTATGATGGCAATCTCCCAATCCTTTGGTATGGTCTTGGGCACCACGCTGCCTGTAGGACCTTTAAGAGTAATAGGTTGCCTGATGCTCCCATGTACTTAACCATTTCTGGTGTTATAGCATCATGCCCTGCTGCTTTGCCCATCTTGATTTTCTCCAGTGCTGTCTTCAGTTCTTCCATCTTTATGTCATCATCATCATTGGTTTCCTCTTCTGCAAGTCTATTCATCAGTGAAAGTCAATTGAAGGGACATTAGAATCTAAAGGGACATTCCTAAAGGGAAGGAGACATTGTATTAATTTTGTGTATAATATAATATTATTTGGTACACATTTTTCTTATGTAAATATATATATATATCATTTTATTTGCTTTCATTCCTTTTCATGAAAGAGAAAAGAAGAATCAATATACATAATAAATTGATTTAATTGTACCTGAGGACTTTGGGACGTGTAATGGAAAAGAGTCTACAGAAATCTGACAGCTTATTGTAACCTTATAACTGCTCTCTGTTTTGCTAGCTAAAACATGCATTATACCAACCATCTTTACTTCTGCAGCTCACTCTTTTGCCCCCGCCCTCTTTTCTTTAAACACGGGCTGACGCAGTTTTTACAATCTTCGTTGACCTGTCAGTCATAACAGGAAACAAATCACGCTTTGCTTTTACTGCGTTCCACTCACGCGAGCTCATCTGTCAATCATATAATACTTGACAGACAGCGCGTGAGAGAGAGACGGAACAGACCCTTTGAAGTTTGCTCAAGGGAAAATCTAGAAATCCCTAATATCCTTTAATCTTGGAACATGGGCATTCTACAGGGAAACCGCTAGGAGAACAGAAAGTCTTTTAATGTCGGTCACCGCTCTAGACGAGAAACTCTGGAAGACCGAAACGAAGTCTTTTTATCTTGAAACCTCTAGCTTCTTAATTTTTGTCCCACACAGGAGTGCGAAATAACGTCATTAAAGATGAAAAGCAATTTAATGATATAAATACTGTTGTTTCTATAACCTCAGTCGTCAGTCAGAATTCGAATAGAGTCTAGCGCGCAGTCATTAAACCATTTCTTGTGGATATTGTTTATAAGTGATTCGTGGACATTTTATTCTGGATTTTCTGGTAAATAGTTCTAAGTATTAGAAGTATTTTACGGTGATAGCATTTAAAGTTAAACACTCATACTTCACTTACATTTTTCTTGCTAGTAAGGCGAATTAAATAAAATAACGCGTAGCGATTTCCATAACCAGATATTCAAGTAAAATGTTAGACCACATCACCCGACGCAACATAACTGAGACGAGACGGTAAATTTTGTTTGCAGTGTAGACGGACGCAACACTTAACTTTCCAGGAGAGAGAGAGAGATAAACACGACGGTTAACCAGACCGGACATAGAGGCGTTAGACGACTGACAGTGGGAGAAAAGAATACATGATTATATTTCATTTGTAATTATTGTTATTATAGCGTCTATTTTTTTTTAATGCCATACGACAAATTAACAGACACCGACAATTTAATAGCTACTAAATGATAGGTAATAAGTTGTACGTGGTGCATTGTGACAAAAAATAATAAATAACACACTGTGCGTGTGACCGCCAGCCGCGAGAAGGGGCGGGTGAGTCTTCATCGACTCAGTCCGACCCAAATCCGCGGTCAGCGATGTCTGTGTGTAGGCGTAGAACGAACACCGTGTGTCTTTTAAATTCGTCAGGATTGACAGAGCGGACGAGAGACTGTCGTGTCCCCGTGTGTGTGTGTGTGTGTGTGTATATATATATATATATATATATATATATATATATATATATATATATATATATATATATATATATATATATTTACATAGAGTGTTAGCATTTTCCCACAAATGTTTTCTTGATTTTTTGCAGACATGATCCCCAAGCGGACGACCAGCGGTCTTTTTCTTTTCTATATCATTTATAAGCGTGTACTAGCCAGATGATATTGTGTGACTATAAATTATACTACTGAACTTACCAAATCCGTGATATATTTTAACGGCCCCACAGTGGCGTATACCTGAATCTATCATCATCATTTGTAACATTTGTAGCAACCGGATTTTTTTTTCCAGAATACTGGAAGTATTCCCCTCTCTTAAATGGTAACACCAAGGATTCTCACAATATTCAATATTTGTAGTAAACCCTGTATCCAGATAGAAGTTCCAGCCCGAGCGGAAAACAAGCCCGTTTTTCCCCGCCCGCCCCAACACTGCAAGATTTGTCACAACGAAGATATTCAGTTGTAGTTCCTGTGTCTAGACTTATATTCCCCTGTGCACCTATCGGAGGAACAGTGATAGTTTTAGAACAGTGAAGACAACCCTTACGATTTTTATTGCATCCAGGATTTATCGAAGAATAAACATATTCGGCGTTCATCTCATTAGGCTTTTTTGGGGGATGAACTGGGGCAAATTTGTATCTTCGACAGCTGGGGTTATACATTAATCAACAGTCAAATATGGATTATGTTCGTGGAATAAATTTACCAAGGGATATCACAGACCCACGGAAAGAATACAAATAGGTAAGAGAGTGAGGGGTGGCCACATTAATGAGAGAGCGAGTGATGATTTTATTGTTGCTGGAAACTATCTATTAATTTTGGTTGTTTCGTTTTGTTTACTTTACTTGGTCTTATATTGTACCAAGATTTGTTATTCTTTAACCTAGTGCTAACCTTCAACCTTTGGGTTAATATTTCTTTTGGTTTGTTTTCCTTTATACGGTGAAGGTGCACCATGCTTCTTTATTTCCTCTATATGTAAATGATTTTCTTGATATCTTTTGGGTATTAGATGTTGTAAACAGTTTAGTGATAATAAACAACAAAGAAAACTTAACTTTGTGTGTTGGTCAGACCCATAACCATTTATCCCTAGTTTTTTCACGTTTGTGTATCTCGTTGTAACATATTGTTGTGTGTGTAGAGTAACCTGCTCTTATTTTAGATAGAGAGGCAAAGACTGTCTTGTAACAAAGCACAGTTGTACGGATAGGCTGGAGGAGAGAAACTTACTCACTCCAGAGACATATCTTTCCCTCAACCTACCACCTGTGAAATCTATTTCTATACATTCTTGTGTATCTGTCAACATTCACTCTTTACTTAGACGGGGCCCAATAAAACAATTAACCTGCCGTACGAGAGACTTGAGTAACTCATTATTGTTTGGTTTGAAGTTACATTATTCATTATTTAGCCTAGACTTAATCATTCATAGGATAGTTATTTAGAGAAGACGACTAAGTGTCTGGTACTTGTTATTACCATCTGGGCCAGATAACTTTATAGTCTGACTATACCTATGACAACCATACACCAGTGCTTATTTCAAAGACTGGGGTATTTCTTTTAAGACCAGAACTCTTATCTGGTAAGTGTATCCTTGTATCATCTGATACACCTATTTATCGATTTATCATCTACATAAATTAACCTCTTGTGACAAAATCCACTCACATCCATAACTAAATAGCTAATGTAGTAAACACCTAGAAACTAAAACATCTAGAAACTTACTGATCTCTTGCTCACAAATCGTTAACCCTACCACCTAAGATACGCTTCTTTCAGAGCACAAGTTCGTGACACCAGCACAGCGCGTCAATTTGAAGTAAGCACACACTCATTCTCTCACTTATAAATGTAAGTTAGGTGAAATGATAATTGTGCAAGTTGTAAGAATGCATGAAAGACCCCATACTTGGATGGGAAGGTATAGTTTGTTTTTGAGCCAGCTATAATTTGAGTTATAATTTCTTGATAGAACTCCCAGTGGAAGGTAAGAATGCTTGCAAAATTATTACGTCTAGCCATCAGAAATCTATTTTCTTGCCAGCCGGCATACCACTTGAGACGTGAGAAACGGCAATGGGCGTCAGTTAGACACATTTTTGCAACAGTAAAGATGGTAGCATCAAGTGTGTTCCGTGAAGGGCTTGGACTTTCTTTGGATCCGAGAAGATACCACCAGCACTTTAGGCTTTGTGCATGGGTCTGGTGCTTGTCATAGAGCTTTTTTATCGTTCGATCTGTGACATTGCAGTTCCTTCTAAGCAACCCCGCTGTTCATCCACGGTGTCTTTTGGGTTTTTGTTTTTTTTTTTGTTTTTTGTTACCAGGCTCGGTTCTTTCTGTTACCCCGGTCTTACTTAAAGTCTATCTGCCGTAAGTATAAAAAATGGGAGTATGAGAGAGTTAGATACGACGAAATGGGTGTAAGAAGGGGGGGGGGGTGCTGATATGCTTATTTATATATATATATATATATATATATATATATATATATATATATATATATATATATATATATATATATATATATATATATATATATATATATGCAGGGCCGGTGCTACTACTAGGCCAACTAGGCGGCCGCCTAGCGCGCAGACCTCAGAGGGGGGCAGAGTGTAGAGTGTCAGTGTGTTAAGAAATTGAGAAGTGTGAGAAACCAGAATAATTACTTAGCCTTGCCTAGGGCGCAAAATAGTCTGGCACCGGTCCTGTATATATGAGCTGTATGTGCAAATATGCAAGTGGCAGATGTCAGTTTCCTGGTACAGGTGAACTCTGAAAATGCGAATTCTTCATTAAAAGAATAATAATAATAAGCGAGACAAGACATATGGGATGTGAGTAAGGTTGGTAAGAGAAGGTTAAGTCTGAACTTTAAAACATTTACCTTACCTTAACTTGTAATCATGAGAAGGTTCTCGAAAAATCACTGAGACGTTCTCAGCGTTAGGAAAATAATATGCTTGTCTTCACATCTCTGAGGAGAATTGCCTGCCAAGCCCAAATTAGCACGATTCTCTCGGGATAAGCTAGATACATAAAGAGATTGAGCTCCGTTCCGTGCAATGTGTTCTTAACCGCTTGGTGCCGTTGCTGGTAAACTAATCGCAAAGTGAAACAGTAGATGGTGCAATGGTAAAGTTACACCACTAGTGAGACAAAGAACAGTTAGCGTGACTGTTCATTGATTTAACACTTCATTTGTTATTTTGCTTTGAGACATAAGAATAAAGCAAGCCATTTCTAATTTTTTTTTTTTTTTTTTTCTGCGAAAAACGTATTTTGGCTGATCAAGTGTACATTTATTATTATGTCAAAGGAAATGCTGGAAAGAACTTAAAATTGACACAATGTTGATTTAATCTCTGTTTTGACTTAAAAGCCAATCGAACACGGCATATTTAAAATTCGCAAGTCTTTGGCAACATTTTTTTGTTTCAATATGATACTCTGATAAACGTAGGGCAATAACGAGTAAACAGAGATCTATTCGAATATGTCATGAACTGATTGTAGAATGTATGTCAGTACCTATGCTTTGTTTGGAGCTAAATTGGCTTATGTTAGTTATGAGTTAAAGTGAATTAATGTTAAGTTTAAGTGTGTTCACGAATGGTATTAGTAGCAGTCGACTAGTGTTGTTAAGTTCACGTGTGTGACTGAGCTGTTATGAGCGAAGTGGTATCTAAAGACTGGTCAGGGGTGAAAAGGTCATGTGTTGTAGCGGGAAGACGAGAGAGAGATTGGAGAGAGTGATGGTTACGTCGAGTGAGAAGGGGAATTGTATTATGGAAAGTAAATAGTGCAGGTTGAGATATCAGCAAAATATAGTGAGATTGTTCGATGCGAATATTGTTTCGACGATGTACATGATGCATTGTTGTATTCTTGTGATTCACGGCCAAAGTGGCAGTCTAGCTGATATTATTTCTGTTGTGCTGAAGATTTGTTACATAAAGGCATCGGATATCGTACATACGTTTTCGAGTTTATTGAGTAACTATTAGATGTGAATAACAAGCCATGTCTGTTGCTCTAAGAGTAATGTCACAATGTGTGTCATTGTGCTAACACAGCTTAGCACTTGGCAGAATACAATATCCTGGATCTACAAAGTCATATCTTACTAAACTAACAACACGCGATGGAATGTCACTCCACACACACACATGCACACGCACACACACACACACATATATATATATATATATATATATATATATATATATATATATATATATATATATATATATATATATATATATATATATATATATATATATATATATATATATATATATATATATATATATATGTTTTCTGTATGTTTGAAAACAGGTGAACCCCTAAAGGATAGAAAGATGCCTCAGTGCCAAAACCAATTAAACCTGATGAACTTAAAACTCGTGTAACACTGTTGCTAATCAATGTAGCTTACGATCGGAATTACAACGCAAACAATACTGGGGTCTAGAGAACGTTCTCTATTTAGTTACTTTCTTTTCCTTTTTGTCGTTTTATTCGCCCCTTCAGGGTCGGTGGCCCTACCACTGCAGTTGATCCCGTCCCTTTTGAAGGAAGCCTGCAACATACATATTCATGTGCACACACAGCAGTGGTTTTTGTGGCAATTTGTTTTGCACGATGACGGTTGTCAGCTACAAGCACAGCCTCTCATTAATTGTCTCTAGATATTGAAACATGGCATAGTTCGTGCAGCAATTTTAGAATTGTGATAAAGACACAACGTATTATGGTATTTATGTCACTTTAACGAATACACAAGTGCACTTTGAACAAAATTTACCAGTTTAGCACATTCAAAACACAAAGCAGCGTTTTATGATTCATTTCAATAATGCACCTCGGTTACACAAGAACAAGCAAACAGTTTTACATGTGTGTGAATCAGTGCGCGTCATTCTTTAAAATGCTGACGAAAACTTTACCGAAACGTCCATCCATTATTATTTGTTATTGTGCATCTTAAAGCGGCCGGCGTGATGCTGACCACATCACCCCTAGTGTGCCGATGGTCAAGAATATATGGGCCTAACACCACATTCCAATATATGCCTCCTGTCGCGCGTATGGATAAATAGAGAATGTCTGAGTGTAGACAGACTATGAATGATGTAATGTGAAATAGAGAGAATAGAGTCGCTAATGAAATGATATGACTTCTGGAGAGTAGTGAGATATGTTCTGATCTCAAAATGGTTACTTCGCCGCCATACTGTGACTGTTTTCATATGTCAATCTCTCACCAGTCTTTCTATGCTTCATAGAAACTAAGAAAATCTATTACGGTAAGGGCCACAACAGTAAGCATCGAAAGTGACAGTTAGAATAGACGAGATTCTGACCTCAGACCGTATATATATATATATATATATATATATATATATATATATATATATATATATATATATATATATATAAGAGATGATAGGAAACTCTTTACAGAGCGATACAACAGGAAGCAATCTGATCATCAGAAGAAGTCCCCCCGTCCGACAAGTATTTCGGCCCTATATACTCCTTTACACTCTAAGGGGGGCGGGCTCACTTGGGTCATGACTCCCAAGCGTCTCAGCTTCCTGTTGTCTTGCATCGAAAATGAACCCATTTCACTTATGGCTTCCGTCGCACACACTGAGACACCAGCGCGAAGTCAACGAGTCGCCACTGCGCCGTTCCCCACTGGACTATTGATACTGACACCCCTTATAGTATACACCGCTTGTCGCCCCTGAGTCGCAGCCCGTTCACTAGTCCACCACAAACCTCAGCGTATTGTGGACTTAGAAAAATTCCTGGTGTTTTCTGTACCGCAGCGTTTATTGTTACGATCTCCATTCCCCATTGCGGTTGTTCCACAGCCAGCCTGATGCCTTTTCGGCATATATATATATATATATATATATATATATATATATATATATATATATATATATATATATATATATATATATATATATATATATATATATATATATACTGAAGCACATTAAAAACGCACCACTATTATATATACTGATGTCGAGAAGCTGGCAAAAAAAAGTGTGGGAATGGATTTTCCCCGTGTTTGCCATGAGGTAGAGAGCGAATGGCTGCTGGAATGGAAAGTGCATGATTCAACCCACGGTTTTGTGTACAGACTACATGAAAACAATGAAAGTTACACGTGCAACACGATTCCCAACAGCTATGACCCTGAAAATGTGTACGCGTTGTGGCAGTATACTCGGTATAAAAAGGCCGTTGAGACAAAACACCCAGTACATGTGCTTGAAATGCCACGACTATCTGAAAACCACCGCCAACGAGCCATTGGTATGTTGGAGGCCGGAATGAGCTCGCGGGCCATTGCCAGAAGGATAAATTGCCACTACAGCACTATTGTACGTCTCAATGAACGTTACGGAACCACTGGCAGTGCCCGGGATAGACTTCGGAGTGGCCAACCACGAGTTACTACCCCTGCGCAAGATCGTCATATTGTGCTGAGTCACCTAAGGAATTGACTCTCCCGGCAAGTCAAACAGCAAGAGCAATAGTGGGTAGACATGGGCAAGTCTCTCGAATGACAGTCATACGACGACTCAGAGATACAGGCCTTACTGCAAGACGACCTTATGTTGGGCCAAACCTGACTCACAGACATCGTTAGCAGAGCCTGCAATGGGCAGAGCAACATATCAGATGGACTAGACTGCAGTGGAATGCTGTCCTATTCACAGACGAGAACAGATTCAACATAACCTTTGCAGATGGACGTATGCGGATTTAGCGACGGTGTGAAGAGCGCTTTGCAGATTGCTGTGTCAACCGATTTCGAGGTGGCAGTATTCACATTTGGGGAGGATTCAGTTTTCACCATCGCTTGCCTCTTCACGTCTTCCGTGGAAATGTTAATGCTGTGACATATCGAGATGAGGTTCTGGATGCACTGGTTGCTCCTGCGTTCACAATTTATCCAGACTTGCAGCCTCTCCAGCAGGATAACGCACGTGCATTTTTTTGTATTTTTGGTTTTCTCCCTTGCCTGCAAAGAATGCAATGAATTTCATAACAATCAAATGTACAAATTAATGACCAGCATGGATTCATAGGAAAATGAATAAAGATTCCAAATATGTATATTAAAGTAAGAACCACAACATCAAAAAAATAAGTAAGGCCTTCCTTAACTCTGAAGGCTAGAAAAATCACAATCACAGAAAAAACAAACTAACACTCCACTTCGCTCAATCGCAAACAAGCAAATCGCCACACCACCAACGGTACACTTTCTCACACCAAGGTCTTACCTAATTAAAGAGGTTAGGCCCCCAGTTCTCAATAATTAAAACGGCCGGTCCTTTAAGGTAGACAATGCTTGGCATGTAATCTTCTTCTCCGCTAGGAAAAACTTGCACAGTTCCCCCTAAGTGGTATACTAAGGCTTTGGAGATAAGCTCCCTCTGGAAAAAATGCAAAATAAATCCTGGGAAATAACACTTCCTGTTGCGGGTGGCCACCACAAATTAGGCAAATCAAATTAAAGTAATGCTGAGACGAATGCTCTCACTGATCGAGATGTATACTCTAAGACGAATCAATGATTACAGCTGGCAAACTGGCTATCCATAACAACCCGAGGGGTATGCACCTCTGATAAGGGATAATGAAGACTGGAACACACAGGTGCCGCGAACTGGAAATCCTTGGATCCTTCTTGGCTGTTACGTCAGTATACTCCACGGTGACCGGACTTGAATGGGTCGGACAATGTTGCCCCGAAACCAGGAGGAAAACTGCAACAGCCCATAGACACTGACTATTTAGCAATAGGCGATAGTTAAATAATCCACGACGACCACTGTTGCGCACATATTCTTTTGTATGGAATTATGCGACGCACGGATTACTGTAGGTAGGTAGGCATACAAATGTATTGTATGACTATTTGATATGAACAGTATTTATTTTGAAATGCTCTCATAGTCAAAGTTATATCACCCATGATTAATTCATACTTTTATTGTATGGGTGATCTCTCTTGAATATCGATTTGGCGGATGGATCTAGACTCCGTTGATCTATTCTCTGTTCGGTCAGAAACAGATTATTCTTGCTTAGGTTTATGCAGGGATGTTTATAGTCCGAGTCTATGTTTACTCAGTGTCTGTTGGAGACGATTCGGTCTTATATCGGGTTATCTTTGTATGTCTATGTCGGACTATTTTCCTTGTACTGTATCTTGGGGTCAGGTGCTCTTCGGCGCATGAAGATACGTTAGGGAGTTCTTCGGTGATGGAGAAGTCTGGCGGGAAGTCATGTCTGAGACCTGCCAAGAGTTTGTGATCTCTTTTTTTTGATTATGGGAACGAAGATAGTTTCTTCTGGGATGGTTAAATCCATGAGTTCCCTAGTGTTCATTCCATAACGCAAGGAGAAGAGCGTTTCTGTGTTTGCTAGTGGTTTTTTCCTATGACAAGGTAAAAAAAACTGTTTACCGAACTTTTTCCATTCCTAGGCCTAATATGGGAAGACAGCTACATGAATTTCACCATGTCAGTATGTCAGAACGACATGTTATCTAGCAGCACTGATTATGTATATAAATGCAGCAACTATGAGGAAAGAATATGCTGAATGTTATAGAAACAGTTATGTTCATGAACTGAATCTTTATTGA
This sequence comes from Oreohelix idahoensis, assembly GCA_024509875.1. Lineage (NCBI taxonomy): Eukaryota > Metazoa > Mollusca > Gastropoda > Stylommatophora > Oreohelicidae > Oreohelix > Oreohelix idahoensis. The sequence continues at coordinate 22,959 of JAMPIV010009768.1, forward strand.
AGCTTCATTGTGCATCGTTATAGTGAGCGAGGCTCACAAGACTAGAAGCCATTTTGGAATGCTATTTGTTGTTGATCATTTACCAGAGAACAGGGACGCTCTTATTATCAGGTGATGATAAAGAGATCATACTTATGCAAGGAAAACCTACTATTGGTAGTTTAACGTTTTCTCAGGAAATAATGGCTGAACTGTATTTAACGGAATCTTCGCTAGAGTGCAAGTTACGTTTATGCTAAAGAGGTTCGGTCTAGGAACCAGGTTGGAACTTTGTATATTAACTGACATGATTAGTCAGTAAGGCCTGATGAATATTTATATAAGATATGGAACTCTGAATGCTTGTATACTGACGTTCCATTGTGATTTTCTACATGAATGCCAATTTATTATTGTACACCGTGGGTCAACAATATGCTATTGATGTCGACCTGTGTTCCTGTAACTGTACCCATTCTGTCCACGTGTGTGCGTCAAATTAAACTATTGAAACGTCTACAGTAGTCTGCATCAGTAACTTCTAGATACGCATGAATGAGTGTTTGAACCTTCAGTCAACTCCACAGAACAGTCTACACATTCGCGTATTGACATTTATTGTAACACTCATTCTCAACAATGCATACTTGTCGGGGCCTCATTGTGTTCCAGGGCAAGGTGACCTGTATACCTGACACTGTGCTCGGTTATTAGAGTTGACCAGTTACACCAATACACCTTTACAACGTGCTCTGATATATACACAGTAACGATGAAGCAGAATACAGCTTTATCAATGTGGTAGGCCAGATTTCTGGGCTTAACCTGCACAGTAGACATTGCCGGAAGTTGACAGCTACTGATACCAGTTCGTTTCCCTGACGCCTGATACGACACACCGGCAGTGATAGTCTACACTTGATTGGCAGTTCCTGACGTGACCTATGAAACGAATACTGAATCTAGGTCAGCGCTTGTTGACATTTGTCGTTGGACATCACAGCAAGTTTCAAGTATACATTTAACTTTTTGGTAATAAGTACAGTACAGGTGGAAGCAGAAGTCCTACTCTCGATGGACCTTCTTATGTTCTGATATTGTGTTGAACTTTAATATTTAAGGCCAGAATTTGTAATTCAATAAAGTGGCAGTTTATTTATGGTGATTAGAATAACTGTACCATAATTCTGTATAACTGAGCCTTCTACACAACACATTTTTTTCTGCAACACATCGCATTCACATGTTATTATATTACACATGTATTTATGCTATATGTATATTTATGTTTACATGTTTATATGTGACTAGTATAAGGTATACCGAGTAATATTGGTCTTATATTAGCGTTCTATAGGAAGCAATTTTCTTAATTGAAAATTTGCAGGCAACATCTGTTGCTATTTTTGTTAGTTGTGATGAGGTGTTCTTTTCTTCGTTGTTTTTGTTAATAATTTTGTGTTCCTTAGTTTTGTTTGATCTGTTTGTATTTGTAGATCTCCCCTTTTCTGTCATTTATTTCTATACACCAGTATGTCTATACACTGTGGCGTTATTTGTCTTGTTGATTCCATTGCAGTTGTCGTCACAGATTTTGTGATTATTTTCATTAATTTCTCCATTTGACTTAGTTGATTTCTGCAATTGTTTTCATATTGTCTTTTATGCTTGTCCTTTGTTAATGTCTTTGGTTGACATATGATTTGAGGTATAGTTGATGTTGTAAATTTATTTTGAGAGAAAGAGTCTTAGAAATAGTAGTCCGGTTTGAGTGGAGAATGGTGGTGAAAGGCTCAGTGATAGGAAAAGGTTAGCGAGTAAATATGATGCTCCACAGAGTGCTGGGGGAGAGTAAAGACAGACTTATTTACGACAAATCGTTTCTCTCAATCTTCTCTTCCACTCTCCTGGTCAAACAATTATTTGCCAGTTTTCCAGACACACATCTGCGCTCACACCGATTTGGTGCTTCAGACACACAGACGACGTGGATACAACTATCTTAAACAAATATGAGGGATTTGGGCCTTGGTAGTCCAACACAGTACTATATATGTTTATGCTGTTTATTAGCATTAAACTCAAACACAACATCCAACAGGTGTTACATAAAAATTATCATAAGTACAGAAAATACAATTAACAAGGTGGGGATGGGGGTAAAGAAGATTGGTATCGACTAAGCCCTTCCCGCTTATTAGACAAAGGTAAACCCAGTCCCAAGATAGATAGTTATCAGGAACATAGGTAATGTAACCTAACAATGAAGTTAATTACTCTGAAAGAGGTGTTACAATATTAGTTATGGTGGTAGACAAAAATACTGTTATCCCAATTGTGTCTTCCCTTTACTAAGCAAAAAAAAAAGGGGGGGGGATGAAACAGAGTTAACGAATTATCCCACTTAAAGGAACAATGCCGGGTATACAGAAAAACGTATTACCCGGTAGGCAGTTGACAAATGGTTTCTGCAAAAATAAATCTCCTGTCATTCATACACTCTGTGAGGATCTACACTCATATACATCACACACTTACCGATTGCAGCATCAGACAATCCATAGAATTAGGTACACAATAATTAAACTCTTGACATGTGAAAACTGTCTAGTCCTTCTATGTCCCGCCCCAGATAATGCGCGGTTTCACTGAGAGCAAATATTCCCGCTTATCGCCAGACTTGAAGTTCTAAGAGTTCTTGTGTTTTATTATAAAGAAAAGAGTCTATGGGATGGCACTGACGCAGATCGACATAGGGGTGAAAATGAGGTGATGGTATAATCCTTCAGTGCGTGATGATAGCCACTGACCGGTAAAGTTTTTAATCCAGTGAGGAAAAACTAGGCTCGGTCACAGTCAGGTAAATCGGTATTCTCTCACGTTTAGAGCCGTACATAAATTATTGCTACTGGCACTGTTCATCTTCCAGTTTATCTCACAGATTGAAATTTAAATTTGATGATAATATTTTAAATGTTCTTGGGTAGGCTTTCTTTCATGTAATTATGACAGCTAGGCCGCACCGGACAGCCACAAGATTAAATTTTTAAAAATGTCTCATCAAACTGTCTGGAAGTTTAAGAACCGAGTATGGAAACTCTCTGTATGATTTATTAAGAATACTGGGATCGCAAAGGTGATCATTCTGGAGAAAAAGATAGAAAACCCATGACAATCATAATCATACTTCAAAAATCAAATAATATTCTTAACGCGCGATAAATTTACCGTTAAGGCTATTATATATACACTCGCGTATTTAATTATGTATTTAAGAAAACACGTCACGAGTCTAATGGTTAAAATACACATCTATATATATATATATATATATATATATATATATATATATATATATATATATATATATATATATATATATATATATATATATATATATATATATAGGACGTAACTAAATTTATTAATTATAAATTCCTTCGCGACTTTAAAAGTTACTTTAACATTTGAACCTCTATTATTTTTGGAAATGTTATAATAGATATATCATTAAATTTACCACTGGAACTTTTGGGATGAGTTTAATTAAATAGATTAAATAAACACAAAATCCAGTGAAATAAAATGAAAGCACTAGACCACTGATCACTTTAACAAATATATTATACCGTGCACAGAAAAAGAAACACTCCAATGGTAGCCACCAATTCAGATGGAAATCTAGCAAAATTTCTACGATAGCTAGTGAATCTAAAATCTCTGGCAACTGAATGATAGCCTGGCTTTCTACGTGATCTGTATATATTTAAAATGGAATTAAAGATGAGGGGGACACGAGAAAGTTGACACTTTTTTAGATCTCATGAGACTTTCGGGGATCTGACCGACAGACTAAAGAGAGATGCCGTCCCCTGGTTTCCCGTTTCCCCGTTCGTTGCATCCGACATCTTCCCCCGTTCGCTCCGTCTGCGGTCGGTTTAGCGCTTAACATAGAGGGGTGAAAATTCCGCCAGGAAAGCTTCCGTCTCGTTTCCAGGACCACTACTGCTTTGATCTCTCCCGCTCAACGTTCCTGAAACCACTTCCGTGTCTGTTTGATCCTGTTCCGCTCTCTCTGTTTGAAGTAGGCAACGCCCCATTTGCCCAAGTTAATGAAAATAACTTCATATCATTGCTCAGGCGATGTCCGTGGGCGTGATTTAATCTTTCCTTAAATCAATGCGATGACCAGAATGACCGGTAGATAAACTGTCCACATATTAATCAGCCAACGTGTTGGCCATCTGCGTGGAACGGTTTCATAGCAATGAGTCCAGGTGAAAATAAATTCCCGTTTTATGAAGTTACCAAACTATTCGGGGGCTCTAGTGCTATACGAAGGGGTCGTTACAAAGGGTCGTGCTACAACGATTCAGGGCCAGCTGAGTTCGTCTGTGACAATTGAGTACACGTATGTTATAATATAGACCAATACTTTATTATTATTATTGTTGTACAAGGAAATATACAAGACCTTGGTAAGGCTTGTTTCCCACAGAGATTGGGATAGTGAGCTAATTAATCAAGTTCATTGAGAACTTGTTCCTGTTTACTTGGAAATAGATTACATTTTTGTGTCAACTGATTACTATCATTATTAGACATCATGTCTACATTGGAATACTTTATTACACAAGGGAAATCCCTTGATAAGTCTGGTAAGGAATTAGAGGAGTTTGCAACTGCTCAATTTGCCATGGTATTAAAGTCAGAAGAGAAGAGGCAAAAAGAGGAAAGTAAATGGAAAGCAGAATTTGAACAAAAGAAGATAGATGCTGAGAATTTAAGATTGCAGATGCAAGCTGAGGAGAGAAAAGCTGCTGCTGAGGAGAAAAAAGCTGCTGCTGAGGAGAGAAAGCTTCAAATAGAAGAAAAGAGATTAGAAAGAGATGCTGAACAAAAGAGATTAGAAAGAGAAGCTGAGGAGAGAAAAGCAATAAGAGAACATGAACATCAAAAAGAACTTTTAGCATTTGAGTTGGAAAAATTGAAATCGACAAATATGAGTAATGTTAATCAGTCAAATGGTAATATTGGTAAACCCTTTACTTACAAGGTCAAGGTACCAGCGTTCAATCCTTCCAGTGATGACATAACATTCTGGCTGGATAGATTTGAACGCTCCTGTCGAGCTCATAATGTGGATAAATCACAATATGCTAACCAGTTGTCAGAAAATTTGAAAGGTGATTCTCTGACTAGTTTAAGTTTGGTTGAAGAGGCTGACAAGGATAATTATGATGTTATTAGGGCAGCCTTATTAAAAAAATATCAATGAACTGAGGAAGGTTACCGTATGTTGTTTAAGAGAATGGTACCTGAATCAGGGGTAGAATTCTCAGAATTCATTGCAAGGACACGTCTTACATTTAATCGTTGGATTGAGCTGTCCAAAACAGAAAAGACATATGAATCACTTATGGACTTATTGCTCAGAGACAAAATTATATCAAGCATAAGTAAACCATTCCTTGAATTCTTACATGAGCGTAAACCCAAGACACTAAAAGAAATGGAAGAATATTGTACCCAATACGTCACGGCACATCCGGAAGTAACTTTTAGCAATGCTAAGGTTAAGGAAAGTATGCCAGTTGCTTCAGCAACACCATACAACCCTAATTATTCACACAAATTTCAGGGACCACAAAACAGATTTGATAAAAAAGGTAATCATGATATGTATCAAAACCAAGGTAACCATAATAGTTATCAAAACCAAGGTAACCAGTCATTTCATGGTTCTTCTTCGAAGAACTGGAGACGAGCCGACAGCCCTCGATTTAGAGGTGGTCATAATTATAGGAACTTCCGCAGAGGAAGTCATTATAGGAACTATCCAAGTCATCCATCATGGAGACAACAAGACCATAATTATAGAGATACTCATTATAATCAATATGATGATGGTAACCATGAGAACTATGACTCAAACCCAAATAGGGGTTACAAGAGAGGAAACAATAATGATTACAGAGGCAATAATAATCGAGGTAGATCACCATACAAAAAACATAAATCATATTATCATGGAAACTCTGCACAGCAAGAGTCACATGAAGCCTATAAGCAGACTAAAGATAATAATGATGCTAATAATATGGCTTGTTCCGCTTTTGATTTTGGGAGAGCATCTCAGTGCCCCCAATGCAAAACATTATTTGAACCAACTACGGTGTCCACTTTAAGTTGTGGCCATCCTCTTCCCGCTCTTCCTGCGTCAGTCGCGCATGATGGAAGAGGTTCTCTTGTCTTACATAAAGGTTTAGTAAATGACAATCCAGTCTCAGTTCTTTTTGATTCTGGATGCACCACAATTGGTGTTAGACAGTCGCTTGTAGATCCTTCTTGTGCCACTGGAAAAATAGTCAAATGTGTGACATTTGGCGGCACCTTAGAGAAATACTCTACTGCTATCATTAGGATTGCTACTCCTTTCTTTACAGGAGATGTACACGCATGTCTTCTGCCGAATCCGATCTCTGATCTTATCATCGGTCGTATTCACGGAGTCAAAGAATGCACTCCGCAACAAATTTCTGTTTGGGAAAAATAAAATATGCAAACTGCTAATGCGGTAGTCACTAGAGCTCAAGCTCTTAATGTGCCTCAATCTTCACCTACTGAAGATAATGAAGTGCATAACCAAGATGATCCCTTGGTAATTTCTCGTGAATCGTTTATAGAACAGCAAGAAGATGATCCGACTCTAAAGAAATTCTTCACTCTTGCAACAAAGGTGATCCGAATAAAGATACAAAGCGTAAATCTTGGATTACAATGAAGAATGGCGTACTTGTACGTATGGTGCAAGACTCCGCTAAGTTAAGTCATTCTCAGATTCTTGTTCCCAAGAATTTGAGAGTTAAAATTTTGCAACACGCACACGACTCTCAGTGTGCTGGACATATGGGTTTTTCCCGTACAAAGTCAAGAGTTCTTGCGGCTTTCTTTTGGCCTTTTGTGAACAAAGACATACGGATTTATTGTCGATCTTGTATAGTATGTCAAGAAGTTAAATCCAAAGGTCCACGCCATGCTGCACCTATTCAGGCTGCAGACATTCCTATTCGACCATTTCAGAAAATGGCGATAGATATAATTGGTCCATTTAAGATCAAATCTGCTAGAGGACATCAGTTTATCTTAACGTGTGTGGACATGTGCACACGTTGGCCAGAGGCTATTCCTCTGAAGAGCATTACTACTGCTGATATTGCAGATGCTCTTTGGCTCATATTTTCTCGTCTGGGATTTCCCGGAGAAATATTATCAGATCATGGCACCCAACTAATATCGGATACCATGTCTCAAGTAATGTCTACTCTACAGATAGAGAGATCTTTGAGTAGTATCTATCATCCTATGTCCAATGGGATGGTCGAACGGCTAAATAGAACACTCAAGAACTTACTAGGGAAGATAACTGAGGATCATCCTCAAGATTGGGACAGGGTTTTACCCGCGGCCCTCTTTGCTTACAGAGAGGTCCCCAATGAACATACAGGATTTTCTCCCTTTGAACTTGTCTTTGGCGCGCGACCGCGCGGCCCTATGTCTTTGCTTCATGATCTCATAACCGCTGATAATATTACCGATGACACAAAATCTTCTTACGAATATGTCATCGCGCTGAGACAAAAGATTATCGAAGCATGCAAATTGGCAACTTCTTCTTCTGAATTTGCTAAACAGAAGGCAAGGCAATTTGCCAATAAGAAAAGAACCTTACGACAACTTTGTCCTGGTGACAAAGCATTTGTTTTGCTACCTTGTAGGGAAAACAGACTTCTTATTTCTTGGAAAGGTCCATACGATATAATATCGAAAATTTCCGATGTTGACTACATTTTCGATATTGATGGAAAGCATAAAACCTTCCACATCAATATGCTTACGGAATTCCATGAACGTCCGGATTATTTACAGCCTATTTTCCAGGCAACGGACGATTCACCAGTCCAACATGGTCATTACTCATCACTGTCCGTAATACAGGATGAGGAAACAAGTTTTTCGGATGTTAATCTTCCGCTTCCGATGATCCCACTACATTCTAGTGAATCCTGGAAAAATGTTACTGTTTCTCCCGATTTATCTCTAAGAGAACAGCGACAAGTTTCGGTTATGTTACAAGCATTTCAGGATGTCCTTACTGACATTCCTGGACAAACTCATGTCATTGAACATAACATTATTCTAACTGACCATAATCCTATTAGAGTTAGACCTTATCCTATTACTATACATTTTCAAGCACAGGTTGAGAAGGAATTGGATGAAATGATAGATTTAAAAATAGTTGAACCATCCACTTCCGCATATTCTTCGCCGATGGTTATTGTTCGGAAAAAAGACAATAACATACGTCTTTGCGTTGACTATCGCAAATTGAATCAAGTTACGAAGTTTGATGCTGAACCTATGCCTTTACTAGAAGAGCTACTTACTAGGCTTTCTAAATCTTATTTTTTCACTAAACTAGATTTGTCTAAAGGATATTGGCAAGTCCCTCTATCTGAACGCGCCAAACCTTTTACTGCTTTTTCTACGCCTAGAGGCCTTTTTCAATGGAATTTCATGCCTTTCGGCCTTATGAACGCACCAGCTACATTCGTACGCATGATGCGTCGAATCCTATCTTATCGGTCAGATGTCATTGCGTACCTAGACGACATCTGTCTTTTCAGCGATACTTGGGAAGATCACTATTCGGGGTTAGTTGAATTACTATCTACTCTACGCGAGTATAACCTGACAGCGAAACCCTCTAAAGCCTGTATTGGTTTTAGCGAAATTGCTTTCTTAGGTCACCGTGTCGGTCATGGTTTCCTAAAAACAGAGGACCATAATACAAGTAAAATACTTAACATTTCTATTCCTAAGACTAAAAAGCAAGTGCGTAGTCTCTTAGGTCTCATACAATTTTATGGACGATTCATTCCGAATCTGTCCTCGATCATGGCACCTCTTTCTTCCTTGCTAAAGAAAGGGTCTCCTAATATAGTCCATTGGACTCAAGAATGTCAATCCTTTTTGGATAAGATCAAAACTATGTTTTCTACTGCACCTATTTTAGTGTTACCTACTAAAGATAAGACATTTGTTCTTCGTAGTGACGCTTCATCCACAGGGATTGGAGCGGCACTAATGCAAGAGTACTCTGGAACTCTGCATCCTGTGATGTATATTTCTCGAAAACTAAATGCCGCAGAGAAGAATTACTCGGTCCTAGACCGTGAATTATTGGCTATGGTTTGGTCAATTCTTAAACTTCAAAGATTTCTTCTTGGCGCGCATTTCATTGTAGAAACTGACCAGAAAGCTCTTACAGCTATTCAAAGTAAAATTCTGAAGAGCGCGAGATCAACGCGATACGCGATTGCTCTTCAGCCTTTTCATTTTTCGGTGCGAGCTATCCGTGGCTCAGAAAATGGGATGGCAGACATTTTGTCTAGATGCCCACATGATTCCACCTAACTGTTAGATCCTCAGGTTTAAATCTACTACAGTTTTTTCTTTCTCTATATATTAAAATATGTACACATATGTAATGTAGGATATATTGATTGTATCACTACTTAGCGGTTCATTGATGTATATTCACCGCCAGGTCTTTTTAATGTTTTCTTCTTTGGTAATCATGAACTTAAGATATCTAATATGAAATTATTGGATAAACTATTGTATAAATTGTGGCAGTGCCAGTAGTGTAGTAGGCGTTGCTGACACCTCTCTGGAAATATTTATACTTAGAGAAATACTTTCTCTGAGATCTTGAGATATATTCTCACTTGTCGTTTCATATGACGACTTAGCCTCACATTAGGCGTTATATTTGTTTGGAATGCTTATCATCTGCGCATTGTTATTCGTGCGTTGTGAGCCTATTGTATGTTGCTCTTAGATGTATTTTAAAAAAAAATGTTTCATTTTTTTTCCCGGGGGGGGGTGTGGTAATCTGTTGCGCACATATTCTTTTGTATGGAATTATGCGACGCACGGATTACTCTAGGTAGGTAGGCATACAAATGTATTGTATGACTATTAGATATGAACAGTATTTATTTTGAAATGCTCTCATAGTCAAAGTTATATCACCCATGATTAATTCATACTTTTATTGTATGGGTGATCTCTCTTGAATATCGATTTGGCGGATGGATCTAGACTCCGTTGATCTATTCTCTGTTCGGTCAGAAACAGATTATTCTTGCTTAGGTTTATGCAGGGATGTTTATAGTCCGAGTCTATGTTTACTCAGTGTCTGTTGGAGACGATTCGGTCTTATATCGGGTTATCTTTGTATGTCTATGTCGGACTATTTTCCTTGTACTGTATCTTGGGGTCAGGTGCTCTTCGGCGCATGAAGATACGTTAGGGAGTTCTTCGGTGATGGAGAAGTCTGGCGGGAAGTCATGTCTGAGACCTGCCAAGAGTTTGTGATCTCTTTTTTTGATTAAGATAGTTTCTTCTGGGATGGTTAAATCCATGAGTTCCCTAGTGTTCATTCCATAACGCAAGGAGAAGAGCGTTTCTGTGTTTGCTAGTGGTTTTTTCCTATGACAAGGTAAAAAAACTGTTTACCGAAATTTTTCCATTCCTAGGCCTAATATGGGAAGACAGCTACATGAATTGCACCATGTCAGTATGTCAGAACGACATGTTATCTAGCAGCACTGATTATGTATATATATATATGCAGCAACTATGAGGAAAGAATATGCTGAATGTTATAGAAACAGTTATGTTCATGAACTGAATCTTTATTGAAGCTTCATTGTGCATCGTTATAGTGAGCGAGGCTCACAAGACTAGAAGCCATTTTGGAATGCTATTTGTTGTTGATCATTTACCAGAGAACAGGGACGCCCTTATTATCAGGTGATGATAAAAAGATCATACTTATGCAAGGAAAACCTACTATTGGTAGTTTAACGTTTTCTCAGGAAATAATGGCTGAACTGTATTTAACGGAATCTTCGCTAGAGTGCAAGTTACGTTTATGCTAAAGAGGTTCGGTCTAGGAACCAGGTTGGAACTTTGTATATTAACTGACATGATTAGTCAGTAAGGCCTGATGAATATTTATATAAGATATGGAACTCTGAATGCTTGTATACTGACGTTCCATTGTGATTTTCTACATGAATGCCAATTTATTATTGTACACCGTGGGTCAACAATATGCTATTGATGTCGACCTGTGTTCCTGTAACTGTACCCATTCTGTCCAAGTGTGTGCGTCAAATTAAACTATTGAAACGTCTACAGTAGTCTGCATCAGTAACTTCTAGATACGCATGAATGAGTATTTGAACCTTCAGTCAACTCCACAGAACAGTCTACACATTCGCGTATTGACATTTATTGTAACACTCATTCTCAACAATGCATACTTGTCGGGGCCTCATTGTGTTCCAGGGCAAGGTGACCTGTATACCTGACACTGTGCTCGGTTATTAGAGTTGACCAGTTACACCAATACACCTTTACAACGTGCTCTGATATATACACAGTAACGATGAAGCAGAATATATAGAGCTTTATCAACCACCTGGTAGGCTGAGCAGATGACAGACCATTTGGCCGGCTGTGAAATCTGAGTATTAACTGGTGGTTGGTAATGCAGAAGAAGTAGTGATAAACTTCAAAAAGGCACGTTATTACAAGTGCCCAGTAAATTCTGGAGGGTTGCTCAGTGCCCAACAAGAAAGCACAGTATCAGGTTGACCCGCTCTTAAATACACAAATAAGTCAAAAAATATTTACAACCATTGTACAGCTATCTCTGCTGTTTACAAACAAAGCCCACGGTACATTCTTTCGCCAGACCAAAACATAAACCTTCCTTCTTTCATTTGATACAAAATCGGCAACACACCCCCGCACTCCCCCGCTCTCTTTTGCTGTACTGACCCTAGTGCTTAAATCCATAACACAGGTGAAACCAGCCAATCGTTAATCGCTCTCCGCGCGCGCGGGTCTAACTGACCCCGCTGCCATACATACACAATATGACTCATGCGCTAGGCACGCAAGATTAGCCATTCAAAACACGAATAGATAAATAAAAGTGCCTATGTGATCCCTTACCTAATTGGGACTATACTGATAGTGTTATAAAATTAACGTTGCAAAGAGTCACACTAGAAAAAAAAAAGAATTGCAAAACTCTTTACATAATCAATTATACACATGTCCAAAATGGACAACTTTGGTCCGTTAAAATTTACAATCAGCTCCCTCTTCTGTCTTTAGAAAAATCCCTCTCTTGCCGTTAACTCTTAGGGGATTTTAATTGGTATCGTGCCTTATAAAAAAAAAATCAGAAACATATATTAAAGATGAAATAACGTAACTCGGGATCACGACTCTATATATTTTTAAGCTAAAAAGACCAGCCTCAAGAAATTAACCAAGTAAATGTGCTTACCAAACAAGGAATCAATTTCTACACTAGAACTCTTATAAGCTGTCACTGAATAACGCTAGGCTAGGTAACAAGAATTCCTCTAGAGACAAATGGTAAAGAGGGTTAGAGACGTCTGGCTTAATAGTAAGATAGCGCCTGCAGGTGGTCGACAAGCGTTTCTCAGCCCGCTCGAGATGAAACAACTCCAGACGTAAGACTTACGAGAGAGAGAGTCATCGGTCGCCTCGAGAGACGGGGAAATTGACGTAACGTTAGCACGCATTCCACGTTCTACCACGTCCGTAAGCTGATGCTATGACCCCTTGCAGGTAGGCATCTCAAACTGACCAACCCACTTTACTGGTGTGTTTCTCCGTAGCTGGTAACCCCGCCTTTCAATCGCCTCAACCTCGCATTAGCAGCCTCGTAAGTCTGCCACAGTAAAGAAAATTATATTGTTTCTTTGTCCCCTCATAGACCTCCAAGAACCACCAGGGAGATGAAGAGGTTTAATTATATTCTCACTGGATGTCTTTGTCTAGAAGGCAACCAAACAGTCCAAAAATTATAAGAGAAGAAAACAGTTGTGGACCTCTAACGTTTAACACAAGAAGCTGATTCCATCGCCTGCCAGATTACAAGTGCTTCGAATCGTGTTTTGGTTCACTCGGTTCACTGCGAGAAGTGCACACGATGCTATTTAACATCGTTCATATAAACGAGGCGTGAAGAGTTTCCAACAAACAAATAAACAAAATAGCCAATTTTTATCTTCTCAATTCCTTACTTTACGAAGCCTTGTTTTACTTATATACTTTTATGTGTCTCCTATTATTGATGCGCAAGTTTTAATGTATTCGTTGTTTATACTATTGAATAATCAAATAAACGCATTTAACTTCACAGGAAAGCTATAAACTTAATAACATCACGCGAGCTGCACTCCTTGAACGAATTCCCACACTACACATAGAAGTTGATAGTGATGTTCGGAGTGGGGGTACTTTGCATGTATTACTTTCCACAAGCGATATTATCTAAAGCAATGGCTTACTCCTACATTTCTCTCTTTCACTCTACCCCCTTCTCTCTCCCCTCTCTGTGTTAGTGTGTGTTTGTGTTTCAAAGAGATAAATATTGTCAGCTCTTTGTAGTTTAAAGGTAGCGTAAATTAAAGTGTGATGACAGTGGTTACGTTGCCAGTGTGTAAGCGGTTATCTTGTGTGAGAAAAAAAAAAGTCTAATTATTTGGTTTCATATCGTAACAGTTTTTTTTTTATTTAAATAATATGAAACAAAGATTTGATATCTTCCATTCAGTGACGTTTAATACATTCTAGCAAATGTTTACAATAAACGTACAGATATATATCAGGCGTAAATAAGAACCTCAAGATAGCCGCCAGTGCGCTCGAGAAAAACTAACCGATTTAATAAAGAAAATAATGTATACACGTGTATTTGCATTTGTATTGGTATGCAGATCGAAATAGATATCACTAAGCATACCACGTGATTGAAGAATTTGAGAGTTCAAGATGTCTGAATGTGTATTCAAGAAAACGTCACAAATAGTTACCACCGTGCAAAGACAGTCTTTTCTAGACATCCACTACGGCCCATGTAGATTCCATAAAGAGAGAAGCGATTTAATAGATTGACCAAGTTCGTTTTGTTCGATCCAATTTTAGCCGAAACAGTTGCCTTTAACTAGTTATAAGTCTTTTAACCACGTCTGAGAAAATCGATGAAACCTATTAACTGAACCGTGCTATTTTGTGATTTTTTTTTTTTAAACATCGTCCTTGGGTGGATCTCTGAAGCCGGGGACAAATCGAATTTACTTCACTGTGAATTTGTCTCTTTCAGGAGAAAAAGTAGGACAGAAAAATGGACTTTTTTGTGTCAAGATAACTTGTATATCGCATCTGAAAATACGTAAGTCATTGGTGGCAACTCAGCCTCGTACAATAAATAAAATGAAAACATGCAACAAAGGGATTCATATTTGTACAAATATAACATAAAATGTGTAGCTTTCAAGCAAGAAATAACGATTTAATTAATGAAAATTGAATAAACGAAGAATAACAAATAACCATGCAACATGTACAGAATTACTTGTACCGGTATTTTCAAAATTCAGCAACTGTTGATAAATTAAAGATGTGACCACAAGACATTTTCTGTGAATACTTGGTGTCCTTCTCCTTTTTATTTTGACCCGGTTGATGGCAGCTGTATGCTGTCCAAGACGGTAACTAAGACTCCACAAATTGCATCCCATTCAGCGGAGAGGCGTGAGTGTTTTTAATGATCAAAGTTATTGCTATTGTTATACAGAATTGACATCATTGCACTCCGGGCAAACCCATAGGTGCTCAGTCTCCATCAGTATATGTCGAAGAGTGTGAATGCTAATTGTACCTGTAGCACACTGGTTATACATACGACGGATGCATCCTCTCTCACGTCCATCTCTGCTAGTCCTACATTTGATGCCTAACTCCTACAGTCTCAGCCTTGTTGATTCATCCACTACAGTGTCATTATCCAGCCGGCGATCATTAATTGCTCTTAGTATCTCTCCCTTATCCATGTCCAGTGTCTCCACTATGGGTGCCCTCGAGGCCATTTTCTCAGCTCTCTCATTGCCACGTGCCCATGCATGACCAGGACAGTAGATCCACACGAGTTCTTGAAGACTTCAGGATTCTATTGATGTTTTCCATTACTGCCGCAGCCATCCGTTCTGAACTTTGCGAAGCATGGCTTGAGAGTCTGACTATTTAACTGCCTTGGTTGATGGCGTTTCAGACAGCCACCTCGGTGCTGCAGTAACTGCCTCTACCTCCATTCTCATGCTGGAGGTTGTTATCATGTAGGCTCCGATCTGTTCAGCGACGACCCTGCCCTTTTTCTCGCAGAGAAGCCCCATCTTGATTTCTCACCACGCACTACAGACCCATTGTCACATATATATGTAAATAGTTCAGCAGAGTCCCGTCCACCTTGCTTCCCCTTCTTAAGGTTATAATCTTTGCGACGCAAAAACATGCAATTCGCTGACGAAATTCACTGACTGTAGACTCACATTGAAGCCACGCCTATTTCTTCTGTTTACAGGCTGACAAGCGTTTACCTACGTTCGTACAGGCTAAGTTAACAGCCAGCGAAAGCATAATTCGCCTATCATAAATTATCACGCGAGCAGGAGTTTGGCCGCAAACGGTTTGATGTCCAGCATTTCAGGGGAGAAAATAAGATTTACCGACCACATTCGTGTGTTCGCGGTCCCAGGGGAGATAATTATCTGATCTTATAGCAGAAGAGACGAGATCAAAGACGGTCTGTTCGCTTAGCTGATTCTATGTTGTTGGTCGGTGCCAGGGAGCAGAAAATCTTATATCGAGAGTCAAACGAGTTGATTCCCCTGATATGGCCGAAGGCGCGATTTCTCGCACCAGTCAGTGAAATAACAGCTTTTCCGTATAAATACTCAGTCCTACTAAAGTCAGTTTATCAGTACGCTCAGGATATTTTGGAAATCTAGCTCGTGATTCTAGCCATTGTGAAAGTGTGTCATAGCATTCCGTAGAGATTGTTCAATTTCTGATTGCGGTAATATATATATATTAGCTTTTAGGTGATTTAATGTGTTAAAGGTTATCATTATAATTCACTGGGATTTTTCTAAGTGTTAAGACTGGCGTATTAAATAACATATAGCTAACTTTTCCCGCTGTAATGAAAATTTAACCACGCGCTATCACCCAGAAATAGGTGTTTTAATTGACTGATAAATACACTAGGCGACTGACTATTGACGGAATATCAATTTACTTCTAATTCATTACGTGTAATTGTGCAAGTGACTAGTGTAATATCATGTGGCGAAACAAATAGCTAGTAATGACAAGCGATATGTGTAAAGTAGTCATAATTAAATTACCACTGATATTGTGCGCTGAGAGTTTACCGGGGCGGGAAGGGGAAAAGGCGCATACCTTAAAACTCAACCCGTAACCTGTGACCGAAGCGTGATAAGATAGGATAAGATCTGTGTGCTTTTAATTTAATTAAATGACAGAGTGGATAAGAGATCTAAACCTTACGTGTGACCGGATAGGATATTGATATTGTGATTACATGTTTTGCTTTCTCCTAAATCTAGTTCTGATCACAAACCAGCCTCTATTTTTTTGAATGAGTTATACGGGTGTAACCATTAACTTTCAATTAACCAAGTTAGGAACTCCTACTAAGGATTTATATTTATACACACACACACACACACACACACACACACACATATATATATATATATATATATATATATATATATATATATATATATATATATATATATATATATATATATATATATATATATATATATATATATATATATATATATATTTATATATTTATATATTTATTTATGAAAATTGTTGAAGATTAAAAATGAAAACAGTTCCGTGATTTGATATCATATAAAGAGTAATTTTCTTCTTTGGAAGTTAGTCTGTTTTGATGGGGAGGAGAGTGTCCATATTCTATGTCACTGATTTGTACTTAACTAGCCAAGGGGCGACAGTGGGTTGCCGCTGGCGCCCGGTATTGTTGATGCTGGTTCTCGGTGAATCGTGCCTGTTCCTTCTCACGCAAGAAGTCGAATGGCATTTGGGATCGTGTTCTTTGCAGGAGTAAATCTCACAAATGTTGCTGCTTCAAATGTCCTCTAGACCCGTCTTTCATAGGTGGTGTCCAGAGCTGCGTGCTAGTAATTAGTACCAGAAACTGAGAGAATATACAAAAGTACCTCCCGTTGTCTTTAGTCTCCTGGTGTAAGCATCAAGAGACTTCCGCTTTCCTCCACCATTTCATCTTCCTCTGAATTTTCCCGATGCCCATGAGCATGAAATCTCAGACCATCAATTCAGATGGAAGTGTGTTTGGAGATGGAAAGAGGGTAAATGAATTATAGTACAATATACGTCAGTCTAAGTAGAAGTATTGACGTAAAAAAAAATCTAATTATGTCATCATCATCCTCTTTCTGCTCTCTATAGAGCATGGGGCTACTTCTGCTTTTGGTTCCTTGTGAGGAAACCCGCACGAAGCAGTCACCAGCTCTTGCACTGGTGATTTATGTGGTAATTTATTTTACATGGTGAGGTTTCCAGTCTCGTACGCAACTTTACACAAATAAACATTTCTATACATCTTACATAGATGCACATGTAAAGTGAACAGAATACACATTTTAAGACTTTCCCCTTCGTAGAAGGGTAAGTATCCAGACGCTATTGCATAGATTGGTCGATAGTATTTCACTATAGCCGTAGAGGTGCAATCTTGTTAAAGTGAGCTAATGATAATTGCTAATTTACAACTCCTAGCTTTAACACATGAGGAAGATTTCCTCAGAACTGTGACTATAAGAAATTTTATACTTTTAATTTTACAATTTATTTCTTGCACGTCCTATAATGAAATCTTTACAATCTCTGAACCTGGCGTCGTGAGTGGTGAGAATATGAATAAGTCACGAATTTCAAACACTCAGTTCTTATAGTAGGAAATTTCGCCCACATGAAATTTAAGTTCGTTTAGTTTATTTTGTTAAAACCAATCGAAATTTCGACTAGTTTATTTTTCATTTTAAACCAAACACCTTGTAAGGCGTCTTATTTAGTATATTTCACCTTGTTACGTGTCGTTATTGTTCAATATTCCGGAGATATTCGCCGTGACCAAGGTAGACTCTAGAGGCAGTCACACAACACGAAATCAGCATAACTGTACCGAGCGGACCAACACCTCCTTCACAATTTTACAAACATGCAGTTTATTAGGTTTGACAAACAGCTCCATGGTAAGAAATATATAACCCCAAAGGCAAATGCAGTAGTATGTATGCCCAGTCCGTTCCCTATCAAACGCTGGTCATTGGCAATCATTCAAACTTTATTTAATATCGTCCTTTGGACATTTTTATCAACAGGCACACATTTCCTTACTAGAATAAGCCATGGACACCTCAACCTAGTATATTGATGTCCTGGTGATGGAATAATTCAGGAAAAACACAGAATACTGCATGAGCTCAAAATACATACGTCCGCTCACTTCCTAACACAAGCCGCATCTCTCTTGCAGACGCTCAACTCACTTCTGCTTCAAATTTGTTCCCGTCTGCCAGTCAACCATATCGGCATAACGTCACTTCCTTTATTAATAAGTGACTCCGTATAAAATAAACAAAAAAGGAGCCCTGTTGAGCTGATTATTATACCGACATAATCGTTATGAATTTTAATTATAACACACCTACACATCTTTTTATAATGTGGGATGGGTCATTCTTCTAAAAAGATGGATAGTTTTGCTAATTATTTGCATTGCCGCAAAAAATTACGGGGAATGACCTGCCCTTATTCCGCAATACTGTCATAATCAAGACATACACAGGATTGGCAATTTTAGCAGGTCACTCCCGCAAGATTAACACCATATTCCAATATGCCTCTATGGGCGTGTAACGGGATCCTTTACCTTTACTTTTACTACTTTACTTTACGTTCCCCTTCTACCGTGAGGTATAGAGGTTTGGGAGAGAGAGCGCCAGACTATCCTATCGGCTGTCTTCCTCCTGGCCTGGTTCCATTCTAGTCCTCGGTCCTTGTAGCAAAATATGCGAGAATAAACGCTAAATTCAGTACGATTTAGGCATAAAACGATAATAAATACATTAGCCCGCATGTGTCTGACGATTGTCATCTTCCAAGCCAGCACCGCTGCCTTTTGTACAGTGCTAAGCCTAGAGAACGATTTCACGGAAAAAGTCTGACACGCTTTAGTTTCGTTTTCGACAAACACTACTAATAGTTAACCTTTGCCCAATCTGCTGATTACACTTTGTAAGTCTAGCCTTACAATTAACTATTGGCGGAAGTATAACGCAATATAGCTATCTGAAGTAACACTTTCTGTCAACTTTGTAGCAAAATCCGTAGTAATCCTTACATTTTTTGGTAATATTACACGATACAATGCTAACTATAGCACGTTTCACTAGCTTTGCCCAACTTCAAAATGCTATATCTCAGCGAATATATAACGCATATAAGTGAAATTTTGTGTGTGAATTTGAAATGGTATAGACCCTATGAATTAAATTTTTCATTAAAATGCAGCCATTGGTTTCAATTTTCGTTTCTTTGCGATATAATATAAAATCCTAGTTGCCAACACACATCACACGCACACATATTGAAATGTCTACAGTAAATTATACGACCTCATTTGCACATTTTTGGTTTATCAAGCAATTGGCATGATTTTTCAGTGAAATTGCGTTAAATCGCACTTCTTGAACATAAAACAGTTTATATCCGGTGCAACGCACACATTGTCAATCAGAGGTGTGTCTACAAAAATTATTGTGTGATTAAGAAGGAAAACTGAGTCTGCGAGTACATTTTATGACATTACAGCAAATCACAAATAGGATTTTTAAGTATTTCTGCATTGAAGCTACTCGAGGAAAACTATATCATTCTATTTCAAACCCACAAAAGAGGACTATTCACGCCTTGGGGATAAGCAAACGATCATTGCACCGCTGGATAGCGACATCTGAAATGTCTAATTCCAGTGTTTTACACACGAAAATTAGGCCAAGAGTGGTGGATAATTTTGACAGAGAATTGATCCGCAGAGAAATTTGCAATATGTTTCACAATAATGAGGCAGTGACTTTAAGGAAATTGAAAATTTGGTTAAGAAAGAATAATGACATTGATATTTCCAAATCTACGCTATGGAGGACTATTAGGAGTTTGGGATTCCCTTTTAGAAAATATGTTGGTGGTAGAAACCTTATTTGTGAGAAGCCTCATATAGTTGCAATGAGAAGCAAATATTTACGCGAGGTCAGAGAAATGAGAAGAGATTGTTATGATTTTGTGTATTTAGATGAAACTTGGATCAATGCGCACCACAGTAATGAACGAGAATGGCAATCATCTGATGGAACAACTAAGAGACTAGTACCAAGCAGCAAAGGACAACGCCTAATAATTGCACATCCAGGAAGCAGCCATCATGGGCTTCTAAATAATACTGAACTCATATTTGTTTCAAAATCCACAGATAATAGGGATTACCATGCAGAGATGAATGGCAAGATATTTCAAGATTGGATTGTGAATCATTGTCATAAAATTAACAGTGATACAACGTAAAAATATCTCCAAAGGATAAAATGTAGGGATAAAAAGAATGCGTAAGTTACTAGAAGGCATGATCGCCCACGCCGCGGGTCATCACCCGCCATGGAAATTAAATTGCTAGAACGGTTACCATTTGAACGGGATGAGAACGGCGGATCAAAAGGAAAAAAATATGACTGAAAAATTGCGTGAGACTAGCAAGGCTACAAAGATGCAATTGGGGGGGAAACGGAGGAAAAGTCACGTCCCCTAGTTGACACAAGGTAACGAAATCGACAAAAGGGACCATAGTATTATACGCAACAGTCATTTTTTGGACGTTTTTGCGATATTTTGTCCTTTATTTGAATGCAGCGGCAAACGTTTCACAGAAGATTCTAGAAAATATTTCGAAAAAAACAACTAACCTTGAAAAGTAACTTTTTCTTAATAATGATGTTAGGAATATAAAACCTAGCTGGCCGGATGGCCCATTTTGAGCAGTGAAATAATATGCTTTTATTTATACAGACGGATAGATAATAATGAAGACATTGACAAAAGACTGTGTTGTTCATATCGACGAACGACTGCATTGAAACAATAATGTCACTAATTTTCAAAAAAGTGTAGCCTTGAAGACGCCAGTGCTAAAATCTAGTTAGAATGAAAGAGAGAGGGTGTTAAGGAGAATTGTGGCTAAAAATAACTTTTCAGGCAAAATTTGTAGAGGGGACGGATAGGTTGGTTCAAAAACCAAGTACGTTTTTGTGAAAACGCAAGTAGAGACGGACGGACTAACAGATAAAAATCCATACTTGACTGAAGCATGACTGAAATGACTTTAGTGTAGGAAATTTGAATTTGAAAAAACACAAGGCATTGATTGGCCACAGACAATCATATTATCAGCGCTCAGACGCGCTTTTTTGCCATTCCTTAATAGTTGTCCAGTGATAGACACAGTAAATTTCAAGTGTGGTGATTTCCAATGAAGTAAATTGAAATAAGTTCAGGGACGCCATACTATAGCCAGCAGCTCAGCTGAGTTTTGCTAGCATTTCTGTGTTCTTTATTCATAATCTGGTAAGATTGAAATTATTTCTTTGTATATTTTAAATATTGTTTAATGTTTCGAGTGATTTGATACTGCCATATCGAAATCTAGCCTTACAACAATTAAGGATTTGCTCTAGACCCCCCGCCCTAGTTCAGGGTCTAGGGACAAACAATATATATAAACTCCAGCAAGGATTAGGAAGGACAGATCAAGTGTTGAGATCAGTGGAACATATCACCTATCCTATCCTATGGCAAGAAGCTAATAAACATATTTCGGAATATGTAGTCTGGGAGAACTTATCCTATGTGAAACCAACTTGGTAAGATGTGTTGTATGGTCAGAGAGATCTGACCCTGTCTAAGTGGTGTTATTGTAAATTGTTACGTGTAGAAGTGGCTCCTTAGGTAAGGTTCTGAACCTAAACCAATACTTTATTTCAGAGCTGTGAGTTTTTTATGTTGACACCAAAAGGTGGTGTCAAATGCTGGGTAAATAATTGACAGTGAGGACCCGTGCAGTGTCGCATCTCGGCAGAACAGCCTTGTATTGCCCCCAAGCACGGAGAGGTGGGGCCACCCGATATATTGCCCCCAAGCACGGAGAGGTGGGGCCACCAGATTCCAGCACCAGAACTACTCTTTCAAAGTTACGTAAGCAGGCTGGTCTGCTGGATTTATACCAACTTCATAGACATAGCACCCAAAGTGAATTACTACTAAAACATCCCATTTCCTTCCATCATTAATGGACAATGTTTGGTAGGCATAGACAGGGAGGGATGAAGCCACCCCAACAGCACATCTATTCATCGTTCTCCCAGGGAAAATAAAATTATGAACTGTAGAAATATTAACTAATCGTGAAAATTGTATACGTACACACCTTTTATTTATCATGTCATTTATTCATGCCATTCACTCATAAATTCAAAAATCTTTCATATGTTCTGGCCAAAATAAAACCTTGGTTCAGAACAAATAAATTTAAAAAAGATTTACTTTTCTAAAATTTCACCAGCTGAATTTAGTTCATTGTGTTCTAAATTTTATTGATAATATTATATTATTTAATATCTGTGTGTGTGTGTGTTTGTATATGTCAATACAACACATTACATTTAGTACCCTAGATTTTAACGTAGCCACATTCATTAGAAAAAAAGATAGGTGTGAGGTCGTAGTGGTAGCAAGAAAGGCCTTCTGAAAATTCACAGCTACATTTTATCTCAGGAGCCTTCACAGCTGACCTCATACATCACACTTAGTAATATCACCATCATACAATACCATCAAAACCACTACATATATTGGGGTCTTGTCCAGGGATTATTAGCATAAACAGTAATATAAGGATCTCCTGGTGGGAGAAATAAAATTAGGGGAACAAAATTGTAAAATTCCCTTAAAATTAAAAGTGTCCCTTTAAATTAAAAGGGCAATTAGAAGTTGGTGAATCTTCACAGCCAGTGTTAGTTAATTAATTAATTAGAATTATTTTAGTCTAGAGTAATTATAAGTACTTTAGGGTTGGAAATTTTACTTTGCTTATTGCTAGATTTGTTTAAAAAGTATGGCGGAGCTGGCAAAATTTAGATCAGCTGCTGTGCTGACCGCAAAGGAGATGGGAATGGATGGTCAGATTTTAATTCAATACGTAACGGCTGAATGTGATAAATATATTGAAAGGGAAGATAGAAAGGTAGCTGAAGAGAAGAGGTTACAAATTGAGGCTGATAGAGAAATTAAGAGGCTGCAGATTGAGGCAGAAGACAAACGACAGCAAAGGGAGGCAGAAGATAAAAAGGCCGAAAGGGAGGCAGAAGATAGAAGGTTGCAAAGGGAGCACGAATTACGACTAAGGGAGCTGGAATTACAAGGCCAGGCTCCTGAAAATGGTGCCAGCCCTTTTGCCTCAGATGCTACGCCCAGTCTGGAAGCCTCAAACTCAGCTATGGGGTTCCATTTAGACCATTTTGTTGAAAAAGACGATGACATAGAGGGGTACCTAGGACGTTTTGAGTTATTAGCTACTACATATGGGTTAGAGAGAGAGAGGTGGAGTTTAAAGCTATCACAGGGACTGAGAGGTACTTCTTATGAAGTCTTCGCAAAAATGAACAGAGAAGACCAAGACAATTATGGCATGTTAAAGCAGGCTTTGTTATTGAGGTACGAAAAAAATGGGGAATTTTATCGTAAGAAATTTAGAAATGCCAAACTGTTGTCTGGGGAGACATACCACCAATTCTCTGCCAGACTGGAAACCTATTTGGAGAAATGGACTGCTCTGGGGAAGACCCAAGATCTTAAAGAAATGATCATGATTGAGCAATTGAGAGAGTCCATGGCTCCAGACATGAGAAAATTCCTCATGGAACAAGGTGCAGAGAAATTGGGAGAGGTTTTAAATGTCGCTGAAAGGTATCAGGCAGCCCAGGCAGAGGTAAGTGGTGCTAAAAAGAAGCACATAGACAATTTTAAAGCTCCACAGCAATTTAATAAATTTGATAATAGAGAGCAGGGAAATAAAGGTAGGACAAACTTTGAACGGCCAAGAAATGACTACCGAGACAGAAACTCACAGTTCAATGACCAAAAATTCAATGAAAGAAAACCGTTGAACCAAGGAAAAAGATGGTGTAAATGGTGCAAGAAAGATAACCATAACACCGAATTTTGTAGAAGGAAACCTTCAAACATTGCTGCAATGAAGTCGGGGACGCAAAGATTAAAGGTTAATCCTAAGGGACAGCAGGAACCTTATCACCCCCCAGTTTGTGAGGATGTTATTTGTAATGGGGTCACCATAAGGTGCCTTTATGATACAGGTTTGGATTATGATTCAGTTGTGAAGTCTAGCCTAGTGGACCCAAGTCAGTATACCACAGAAACAGTGGAAATACAAGGGGCGACTAAGGACATACCACTCATGACACTTCCCATCGCAAGGATAACAGTGAAAACTCGCTATGTGGAAGGAGAAATCAGAGCAGAAGTGATAGATGAACCAATCTACCCTCTGATATTGGGGTGTAGATACGTCTTCTTGGGGAATCCCGAGAGGCCTGTGATCATGGCGACAGTGCAGACCAGGTCACAGAAGAAGGAGGAAGAAGGTGAACCTATAAATGCTCATCCAGAGGAGATGAGGAAGGCGCAGGCTGAGGATAGGACACTCAAGCCATGTTTTAAAAAATTGCCCAAATGCCACACACCTCCGAGCAAGGGAGAATATTTCATGAAGAACAAACTATTATACAGGAAGGCCGGAACTGGAACAAATGGTCACAACCAGCTGGTTCTTCCCACTTCATATAGAGATAAAGTGATGGAACTCGGGCATGCGATTCTCTTCAGTGGTCACATGGGGATCAGCGCCACAGGACAGCGTATAGCTTGTCATTACTTCTGGCCAGGGATAACGGAGGATATAAAAAGATATGTCAAATCCTGCCCAGAATGTCAAAGGGTAGCTCCAAAGCATTGGACTGCTCCTGCAACTCTAGGGGAAATGCCCATAGTGGGAACACCTTTTGAGAGGGTTGCAGTGGATATTGTGGGACCTCTCACTCGGACCAAGAGGAGGAACAGTTACATCCTTACTCTGGTGGACACTTGTTCTATGTGGGGAGAGGCGGTAGCCCTGTCATCAATTGATTCAAAACATGTAGCAGAGGCACTACTTACAATATTTACCCGATTAGGATTCCCGCATCAAATCTTGACGGATAATGGTTCTCAGTTCAAGGGGAAACTAACGGAAGAAGTTTTTAAGCTATTTCAAGCCAGACACTTTCATTGTAGTCCGTACCATCCGCAAGGGAACGGCCAGGTAGAGAGGTTCAACGGGACTCTCATTTCTATCCTGAGAAAGCTGGCACACGAAAAACCGGATCTGTGGGATCAATTCCTGCCCGCCGCATTGTTTGCGTATCGGGAGGTACCACATAGTTCAACCGGGATGGCTCCCGCAACTCTGCTATTTGGGAGGCCAATAAAAGGTCCATTAGAAGCTTTATTAAGGACCTGGACAGATGAGAAGGCGGAAGAGACTGTTACCTCATCTTATCAATACGTGAACGAACTGACCACTCGTTTGAAAGCTGGATGGAAACTGGCAAATGATAATTTGAAACAAGCCAGGAAGAAACATGCAGCATATTTTAATAGGAAGGCAAAGGACAGAGAACTAGCTGTGGGAGAGAAGGTGCTGCTTCTACTACCCGGTAGCCAGAATAAATTACAAATTGGATGGCAAGGTCCATATAAGGTTCTAGAGAAGGTGTCTAGAACAAACTATAAAATTGACAAAAAGGGGAAGGAGAAAGTTTATCACGTAAACCTGTTAAAGAAGTATCTAGACAGACCACTCCAGGAAAGCACCCCCTTACTGACCTTAGCTATCGCAACTCAAATGCAAAAGGAACCACTCACCTCACATGAATACCCATTACATCCTTGTGAAACAGCAGCACAGGTAAAAGTCAGTAAGCACCTGACTAAAAACCAGAGGGAGAGAGTTCAACAGGTTCTGGAGGAACATACAGATGTATTAACAGATAAACCAGGCCATACAAATTTGCTACAGTATGACATGAAACTGGTAGACTCAAACCCAATCTGTATGAGAGCCTATTCTATTCCGTTCGCGAAGGAGAAGGCATTGAAGGAAGAAATAGATTATTTGTTGAAGGAGGGGATTATTTCGCACAGTGAATCATCTTTTAGTTCTAGTGTCGTTTTGTTGAGAAAACCGTCTGGGGAACACAGACTGTGCATAGATTACAGGAAACTGAATGCTGTCACAGAAGGACAAGTGGATCCATTACCAGACACAAAACAGTTATTTGCCAGACTGAACAAGGCAAAATACTTTTCAAAGGTGGATCTTAGTAAAGGCTATTACCAGATCCCAGTGAAGCCTGAAGTGAGACCTTATTTGGCTTTTAGCACTTCGGATGGACATTATGAATTCAATATGCTACCATTCGGACTGAAAAATGCTCCGAGTGTATTTTCAAGGATGATGCGCAAATTGTTGGATCCCCTGAATAACCCATGTATCACGAATTTCATGGATAATATTCTCGTCGCCACAGAGATATTTGAAGAACACATTGAAGCTCTAGAAATGTTATTTAATAGACTTAGGGAGGCGAACTTAACTGCTAGGCCAACAAAATGTTGTATTGGATGCAAAGAGTTGGAATTCTTGGGGCACACTGTATATCAGGGTAATATGACCCCTGATCCTAAGAACTTGGAAAAACTGCAGAGAGCACCTAGACCACAAACAAAAAAGGACGTGCGATCATTCGTGTCGTTATGCGGATTTTATCAGAAATACATCAAAAATTTTAACGCTATTTGTGCTCCTCTGACTGATCTGACTCGCAAGGGACTTCCAGATAAAATTATTTGGACTGCACAATGTGAACTAGCGTTCCAAGAGTTAAAGGAAAAACTCACTAGCAAGCCTATTCTCAAACTGCCTGATTTGACACAGGACTTTGTCTTAAGAACCGATGCCAGTAATGTAGGACTCGGAGGGGCTTTGTTGCAAAGATCATCTTCACCTGATGGGGAACTGAAACCAGTCGCTTATGCAAGCCGCAAATTGAATAAGGCGGAACAAGGATACTCCACAAGCGAAAAAGAATGTTTAGCGTTAATCTGGGCAATAAAGAAGTTTCAAATCTATCTGTATGGTAGGACTTTTGTGGTCGAGACGGATCATCAGCCTCTCGTATTCTTATCTCAGGCTAAGCATGAAAACGCAAGATTGCTGAGGTGGTCTTTATTGCTTCAACCTTATCAGTTTAGTATCCAATATATCCCAGGCAAATTGAATGTCGGTGCAGATTTCCTCAGTCGGCACCCCTGTGATCAAAATTAGAGTAATGGCAGGCGTGAGGAGAAATTTTATCTATGTGTATCACTGATTTTAGAACTTGCCGTAGGCATGTTTTCAAGTGGGGAGATAAGTCATAAAATTAACAGTGATACAACGTAAAAATATCTCCAAAGGATAAAATGTAGGGATAAAAAGAATGCGTAAGTTACTAGAAGGCATGATCGCCCACGCCGCGGGTCATCACCCGCCATGGAAATTAAATTGCTAGAACGGTTACCATTTGAACGGGATGAGAACGGCGGATCAAAAGGAAAAAAATATGACTGAAAAATTGCGTGAGACTAGCAAGGCTACAAAGATGCAATTGGGGGGGAAACGGAGGAAAAGTCACGTCCCCTAGTTGACACAAGGTAACGAAATCGACAAAAGGGACCATAGTATTATACGCAACAGTCATTTTTTGGACGTTTTTGCGATATTTTGTCCTTTATTTGAATGCAGCGGCAAACGTTTCACAGAAGATTCTAGAAAATATTTCTAAAAAAACAACTAACCTTGAAAAGTAACTTTTTCTTAATAATGATGTTAGGAATATAAAACCTAGCTACCCGGATGGCCCATTTTGAGCAGTGAAATAATAAGTTTTTATTTATACAGATAGATAATAATGAAGACATTGACAAAAGACTGTGTTGTTCATATCGACGAACGACTGCATTGAAACAATAATGTCACTAATTTTCAAAAAAGTGTAGCCTTGAAGACGCCAGTGCTAAAATCTAGTTAGAATGAAAGAGAGAGGGTGTTAAGGAGAATTGTGGCTAAAAATAACTTTTCAGGCAAAATTTGTAGAGGGGACGGATAGGTTGGTTCAAAAACCAAGTACGTTTTTTGTGAAAACGCAAGTAGAGACGGACGGACTAACAGATAAAAATCCATACTTGACTGAAGCATGACTGAAAAGCAGCTCAGCTGAGTTTTGCTAGCATTTCTGTGTTCTTTATTCATAATCTGGTAAGATTGAAATTATTTCTTTGTATATTTTAAATATTGTTTAATGTTTCGAGTGATTTGATACTGCCATATCGAAATCTAGCCTTACAACAAGTAAGGATTTGCTCTAGACCCCCCGCCCTAGTTCAGGGTCTAGGGACAAACAATATATATAAACTCCAGCAAGGATTAGGAAGGACAGATCAAGTGTTGAGATCAGTGGAACATATCACCTATCCTATCCTATGGCAAGAAGCTAATAAACATATTTCGGAATATGTAGTCTGGGAGAACTTATCCTATGTGAAACCAACTTGGTAAGATGTGTTGTATGGTCAGAGAGATCTGACCCTGTCTAAGTGGTGTTATTGTAAATTGTTACGTGTAGAAGTGGCTCCTTAGGTAAGGTTCTGAACCTAAACCAATACTTTATTTCAGAGCTGTGAGTTTTTTATGTTGACACCAAAAGGTGGTGTCAAATGCTGGGTAAATAATTGACAGTGAGGACCCGTGCAGTGTCGCATCTCGGCAGAACAGCCTTGTATTGCCCCCAAGCACGGAGAGGTGGGGCCACCCGATATATTGCCCCCAAGCACGGAGAGGTGGGGCCACCAGATTCCAGCACCAGAACTACTCTTTCAAAGTTACGTAAGCAGGCTGGTCTGCTGGATTTACACCAACTTCATAGACATAGCACCCAAAGTGAATTACTACTAAAACATCCCATTTCCTTCCATCATTAATGGACAATGTTTGGTAGGCATAGACAGGGAGGGATGAAGCCACCCCAACAGCACATCTATTCATCGTTCTCCCAGGGAAAATAAAATTATGAACTGTAGAAATATTAACTAATCGTGAAAATTGTATACGTACACACCTTTTATTTATCATGTCATTTATTCATGCCATTCACTCATAAATTCAAAAATCTTTCATATGTTCTGGCCAAAATAAAACCTTGGTTCAGAACAAATAAATTTAAAAAAAGATTTACTTTTCTAAAATTTCACCAGCTGAATTTAGTTCATTGTGTTCTAAATTTTATTGATAATATTATATTATTTAATATCTGTGTGTGTGCGTTTGTATATGTCAATACAACACATTACATTCAGTACCCTAGATTTTAACGTAGCCACATTCATTAGAAAAAAAGATAGGTGTGAGGTCGTAGTGGTAGCAAGAAAGGCCTTCTGAAAATTCACAGCTACATTTTATCTCAGGAGCCTTCACAGCTGACCTCATACATCACACTTAGTAATATCACCATCATACAATACCATCAAAACCACTACAATCATGTACTTCCTTCCTTGGTGTCGTGAAACATTCTAAATCCACATATATAAATTAAAAGGTAAATGTAAAGCCTAACACATAAATTCAATAAAAGGAAAGAGAAATGGTAAAAGTACAGTGCTGTCACAATGGCGTACAAAAATCCCCCTTGTTTTCTACTTCGTCTGCAAATTGTAACGTTTCACGTTGATAGTAAAGCCTACTGCATCACTACACGCTTTCTACAATAAAACGTGTACTGTATTTCTAAGAAAACCTTGAGATAGGCACACTGCGTAATGACCTAAATTAATACTTCCATTAATTTCATTTTATACACTACGTTAACATAAACGGGAGGACAGATGGAATTAGGATAGAGAGAGTGAGGGCTGAAAGCAGGAACGCATGCAACACTAACACGCGTCTCGCGATATATAATGAATGCCACCCCAAGCGTAAGGCCAGAAGAACTAACTTTTTTCAAATAGACAGTGATAAAAAACACTACAACTACGAGAGTTAGGTTTAAAAACCTGTAAAATGCTTATTGGGAAACATGACATTCTACTGTTTTATGTCTGAAATCCTGACATTAGTATGACAGAACAGTCGAAAAGGCAGGACAGGTGGAGGTTCTAAATCGATAAAAATAAAATAAAAATAAAAATACACGACTATCCTAGAAGAAAATGCATATTTTGAACGCAGCCCCTTAGCCCCATTAAATTTATATATTTGGGTTTCTTAGGACTTGCTGACAAAGAATATGTTAAGTGTTACGCAAATAGTCTAGGAATTAACAAATTATAGCCAAAAGAAAATAGTGAGGGTGTCAGACAACACCAAATAATAATCGCACAGTGGCATGTTTTGAAACCACCATTTTACGGGAAATAGGTCACCATGTTAAATCCTATTTCAATGGCGGGAATGATATGTAAGGTTAAACACGATTAGTCGGACTACAAATACTAATTTTGGTTGTTAGTGGAAATGTGAGAAGGGTAAAATTTTTTGAAAAGCTGTGTAAACATGGCCCGATTGGTTAGACCCGCCAATATAGTCAATTAGGAGCGTCAGTTCAGTGCCACATGTTAAAATAAACTTACTCAGAAACAGTGCGTTGAGTTCCAGTGCATATTTTTCTAAATAAAAGCTGGGACAGCGGCAGATCGGATTTTGTGCCATATTCATCGCCAGTCAACGTATTTGTTTATTATTTCCATGAATTGTGGGACCGTGGTCCTAAGTTATTGAAGCAGCACCTGGTCTGAGTTTTGCTGAATCCAGAGGCTGACAGCATACTCCTTGGTCCAGATAGCGACCAGTGAGGTGTCTCCAGAACACAGGAAGCAATCGAGCAGAGGAGTCTTTTCCTGCCGCCATCACGAAAGATAAGCTTCTGTGGCCAGAGTAGCTCAACATTATGTGCCCCCCCCCCTCAAACATTGACAGTATATTTAACACAGAGGGACAATAAACTGTTTCAAATGACAGGAACTGTGAACTTTTCCCAATACTATTTCCACGATAATCAAACACGTGAAGTCATGATGACAAACAACAATCTAGCTTGAAAAACAAAACCAGTATTACCTCATATTACTACTTCACAACTTACACACATAGGATAAGAATAATAAAATATGTCAATACAAAGATTATATTTATAAACTGTGTACATAATACTTGTAATTACATTTGATTGTGATTCCTGGTTCACTGTGTAGTTGAATCAGGATATCCATTATTGAAAAGAATTATTACATATATATTTGAAACTTTACACTTGACTCATTTAAGATAGTCTTATAGAGTGTTATATGTGTGTGAGTGTCACAGTGTTGTAAAGTGTTGTGGAATAAATTAAATGGTTTATCTGTCTGTTGTTGTTGTGACTTACACTTCATCATTTTCATAACCCTAGACATTTAACGTAGTCATCACAATATTCCAGAATAATTCTGACTGAGGTATAAATGTGGTAGCAAGTAAGGTCATCTGTAATACACCACACTTATTAGATACAGATACCTTCACAGCTGATCTCAGTCAGTACACTAAGTTCCCTATAAATATTTATAACATCCCACTTTACCACATATATTGGGTTCTCGCTCCCGGGATATTGAACTTTCTCCTATTATATATATTGGGAATAATAAAAATTTAAAAGGTATCCTTGGGTGGAATTAAATAAGGTTGAGCTCTCAGTGCCTGTGGTTGTCCTTGGATAATTAATTACAGATTGTATTGTTTAGTTAGACATTATTTACATTTACCTGTTAGAAAATGGCGGACCTGGCCAAATTTCGATCTGCTGCTGTGCAGACTGCGAAAGAGTTAGGAATGGACGGGCAAATTATGATTGCTTATGTCACTGCTGAATGTGACAAATATATTGAACGTGAGGAAAGAAGATTTGAGGCTGAAAGAAAGTTAGAGGCTGAAAAAGAAATTAAGAGGTTGCAGATTGAGGCTGAGGCTAAGAGGTTGCAGATTGAGGCTGACAAAGAGGCTAAAGCATTGGAGGCAGATAGGGAGATTAAGAGGCTCCAGTTGGAAGAGAAAAAGGCAGAAAGGGAAGCCGAAGAAAAAAGATTAGCTGCAGAAAGGGAAGACAAGAGATTAGCTGCAGAGAGGGAAGCAGAAAAGGAGGAGAAAAGATTACAAAGGGAACATGAGTTACGACTAAGGGAGTTTGAGTTTCAAGGCCATGCTCCTGAAAATGGTGCCAGTCCCTTTACCTCTGATGCCTCTGCTAGTCAGGGAGATTCAACCTCAGCTATGAATTTTCATTTAGATCATTTTGTTGAGAAAGACGATGATATTGAGGGCTATCTAAATAGATATGAACTATTAGCTACCACGTATGGGTTAGAGAGAGAAAGGTGGAGCTTAAAGTTATCTCAAGGGCTTCGTGGGGCAGCTTATGAAGTTTTTGCCAAAATGAGCAGAGGTGATCAAGAAAATTATGACATGCTAAAGCAGGCTCTTTTGTTAAGATATGAAAAGAACGCAGAATTTTATAGGAAAAAATTTAGTAATGCTAAACTACTGTCAGGTGAAACCTATCACCAGTTCTCTGCACGGTTAGAGACATACTTGGAGAAATGGACTTCTCTGGGGAAAACCCAAGATCTTAAGGAAATGGTCCTTATAGAACAACTAAGAGAGTCCATGGCTCCAGACCTGAGAAAGTTTCTCATGGAACAAGGTACAGAGAGGCTGGGTGAGTTGCTAAATGTTGCTGAAAGGTATCAAGCAGCTCAGGCAGAAGTATCAGGTAATAAAAAGAAACAGGTAGATAATTTTAAGGCACCACCGAACTTTAATAAATTTGATCCTAGAGATCAAAACAAAGGTAAGCACCAGTTTGATAGGCCACGGTATGACAATAAAAATAAAACCCCACAATTCGATGAAAGGAAATATGATGAAAGGAAATCTTTCAACCAAGGAAGGAGGTGGTGTAAAAATTGTAAGATGAACAATCATGACACTGACCGTTGCAGAAGGAACCCTATAGTTATGGCCACCCTTCAGGTCAGGTCGACCTCAAGAAAGGAGGAGGATATTATGTTGAATACCACTCCAGAAGAGATGAGGAAGGCACAGGCTGGGGATAAGACCCTCAAGCCTTGTTTCAGGAAATTGTCAACTTGTCATACAACTCCAGGCAAGGGAGATTTTTACATGAAAAACAAGTTGATTTACAGGAAGGCCGGAACTAGATCCAATGGTCACGGACAGTTGGTTCTTCCAAAGACATATAGGGCAGAATTAATAAGGAGCCTACATGTGAAACAAGATGGGGACCATGAGAAAATTGGTACCATCATCCAAAAGGTGGCTCACAATTATTATTGGCCCAAGGCAAGGTGGGACATTGAGAATTTTGTAGAAAGGTGTAGCATAGCACATGAGGGAACACCCACAAGTGGGAACATTGATGAGGACCTGGACACGCCACGGGGCAAACTTAGGCCTGACAATACAAAGAAAAATAAATTTGATAAAGTGGACCAAATGGAATGGGAAGCCCCTTTTCACGGACAAGCTTCAATTAACTGTTTTACAATGGCCACTATGCAGAGAGTGCAAAAAGATGTCTTACCCCAGGATAAGCCGAAAATCCCTCAATCGGACTTATGTAAACTGGAGGAAGAGGATGTAGAGAGGAAATCTCTCATCCAGAATTCTAAGTGGGGAGAAAGCCCCAAGAGAAAAATTGGTAGCGGTCGTTTTGTGAATGATAATTCTGGGAAGAAAAAATCATCACTATAGCGCTTCGAGTGGAAGAGACCATACCGGTGCATGGACAAATAGGTCCACAAAATTAAAGGTCCATATGTAACGCTGTTAAGAACGTGGACTGATGAAAAGGCAGAGGAAAATATTACATCCTCATACCAATATGTGAATGAGCTGACCACTCGTTTAAAAACTGGCTGGAAACTTGCCAATGAAAATTTGAGACAAGCCAGGAAGAAACATGCTGCCTATTTCAACAGGAAGGCTAAAGACAGAGATTTGGTTGTGGGAGAGAAGGTACTGCTTCTTCTCCCCGGTAGTCAGAATAAGTTACAAATTGGATGGCAAGGTCCATATACAGTTCTAGAGAAGGTGTCTAGAACAAATTATAAGATAGATAAGAAGGGGAAAGAAAAAAATCTATCATGTGAATCTCCTGAAGAAATATTTGGAAAGAGAACATCAGGAAGAGACACACTTGTTGACCTTGTCCATTGCCATGGAGATGAAAAAGGAACCACTTTCATCATTTGAATATCCATTACATCCCTGTGAGACAGCGGCACAGGTGAAAATCAGTACACATTTAACGAAAAATCAGAAAGAGAGAGTGCAACAGGTTCTAGATAATCATGCAGAGGTGTTAACAGACCGACCGGGGCATACAAACTTATTGGAATATGATATGAAACTGATAGACCCCACACCTGTCTGTATGAAACCCTATTCGATTCCTTTTGCTAAGGAGAAAGCTTTGAAGGAAGAGATAGACTATTTGTTGAAGGAAGGAATTATTTCACACAGTGAATCTTCGTATAGTTCCAGTGTGGTGCTCTTAAGGAAACCCTCTGGAGAACATAGACTCTGTATAGATTACAGGAGACTAAATGCTATTACAGAAGGACAGGTGGATCCATTGCCGGATACAAATCAGTTGTTTGCCAGGCTAAATAAAGCGAAATATTTCTCAAAAGTGGATCTGAGTAAAGGATACTATCAGATTCCAGTAAAGCCTGAGGTTAGACCATACCTAGCTTTTAGTACCTCAGAGGGACACTATGAGTTTAACAGATTGCCATTTGGATTGAAGAATGCGCCTAGTGTCTTCTCTAGAATGATGAGAAAAAATTATTGGACCCTTGAATAATCCATGCATCACAAAAATTTTATGGATGATATCCTTATAGCAACAGAAACATTTGAGGAACACATTGACTCTCTGAACATGCTGTTTAATCGACTTAGGGAGGCAAATTTAACAGCCCGACCGACCAAATGTTGCGTTGGATGTAAAGAATTGGAATTTTTGGGACACACAGTTCATCAGGGAAACATGACCCCTGACCCAAAGAATTTAGAGAAACTAAAGAAAGCCCCGAGACCACAAACCAAGAAAGACGTGAGATCCTTTGTCTCATTATGTGGTTTCTACCAAAAGTATATCAAAAACGTTAATTCCATATGTGCACCTTTAACTGATTTGACACGTAAAGGAAATCCAGATCGAATTACATGGACACCACAATGTGAATTGGCTTACCAGGAATTGAAGGAAAAGCTCACAAGCAAACCTATTTTGAAATTACCTGACTTAAGTCAAGAATTCATTGTAAGAACGGATGCCAGTAATATCGGGCTAGGTGCAACACTGCTACAGAAATCAGATGCATTGGATGGGGAATTAAGCCCAGTGGCATATGCTAGCAGAAAGTTGAATAAAGCTGAAACCAACTACTCAACTAGCGAAAAAGAATGTCTTGCAGTAATATGGGCCATAAAGAAATTCAATATTTATCTGTATGGGAAGGCATTTAAGTTGCAAACGGATCACAAACCCTTGTCGTTTCTAGCGCAGGCTAGGCATGAAAATTCTAGGTTACTCAGATGGTCCTTACTTATGCAGCCATTTGAGTTTAGCATAGAGTATATATCTGGAAAAACAAATCTGGGAGCGGATTTTTTAAGCCGACATCCGTGTGATGAGAATCACCGTAAGCCCCAGAAATAATAATAAATTTCTCTATGTGTATATAGAATTATAGACTGACATATAACGTCTGTTTTAAGAGGGGAGAATTTGTCGTGAAACATTCTAAA
>JAMPIV010009769.1:0-59104 GCA_024509875.1 Oreohelix idahoensis
GAAATACGCAGAAGGCATTTTCACAAGAAAACAGGGGAAACAACATGATAAATCAGCCAAGCTACCAACGTACAAAATAGGAGACAGGACAGTATACTACAAGAAACATGTACGCAGTTTCAAACTTTCGATGGAGGACCGATGGTTTTAGATGGCTACAAAATCATGAAACAGACTACGCCTGGTAACTTCATTATTTGGGATGAAGAGAAAGAAGACCAAACAAAAGCCCACGTAAAACGACTAAAAATTGATAATCACCGGCCCATTCCGCCTCTGACAACAAATACAAGACCAGTCAGAAAAGCCACCCTAAATTATAATCCATCCAGCGCAGATTCGTCTGACATATCAGAGTCAGAGACGACATTCAGACTCTGAATTTTACCAAGACGACCACATACCCAGACCACCCACAGATGAAATACATCGAGCAAGACAACAACGAGACTCGTCCGAAAGCGAAGAAGATATCC
Organism: Oreohelix idahoensis; assembly: GCA_024509875.1. Lineage (NCBI taxonomy): Eukaryota > Metazoa > Mollusca > Gastropoda > Stylommatophora > Oreohelicidae > Oreohelix > Oreohelix idahoensis. The sequence continues at coordinate 477 of JAMPIV010009769.1, forward strand.
CACCACTTGAATTACGTAATAGACTACAAGACAGAGACCTGCGCATTAGAAAATGAAGAAAATCATGCCACAGACGTTCGCGTCACACGATGACAACACGAAAAACACCTTATATTCCACACTCAAACTTACTCCCGCAGTGATAAATCGTCAGCTGATACCTATCACACCCCCAGTTCAGGCAGTTCTAGTTTTAACACTAGTGAAAACCAAACACTGCTATACCACAAGAACAAGATTGCTCGTTCAAAACAATCAGATCCTGAAGAAACTATACCCAAGCAGATTGTTGAACCATATACCAGCGATCTTTATGGAGACGAAACAGAACAAGACAGCACAGCTTTGTCAGACCCCAACGAACATAATGACAGAAAAATGGTAGAATTATACCAACAAGAAACAGACATCGATACAGCTAGTTCCATTGAAACCAGTGATGCGGATAGTACATTATTTGTATCAGTCAGCTCCAGCGTCAAACGCGCCTATAAAACAGAATCTGATGACTCAATCCCTAGCAACAAAATTCCGCGTATACAGCACAACTATATCAGACGAAAGATTCTGAAGAAACGCAATCATGTTCCAAAACCAAGCCGCGAAGTGTTAGCCTCATCTCAACTAGTCAAAAACAACAGTGTGCAAATTACTGTGCCAATTGTAACCAGTGCTAACGTTCAGCACAACCAGGTCAGAAGAAAAATCAAGGCGAAACATATACCTGCCTCAAAACCAACAGATGTTCCAGCCATACACACCTAACCACAGTAAAACCATCACCGCAATCAAATGATGTTAAGCCATCACCGCATTCGTCAATGTCCTCAGGGTCCCAACAATCAGCAAATGCAGTGTCGTCGCCTATCACACCCGTCACCACTGCTACTCAGTATGATGCTCGCCTAAGCAGTCGGGACATTGCAAGGTTAGAGATGGTGAAGGAACTAGCGAAGCTGTTCTGAAAAACACGCCCAGGTGTTTTATATGTTCGCAAATCCGAACACGGTCAACGCATATGTAAAACAAACCTTTTTAAACAATGTACTAACTCTCCCCATGTACTCTATTTTCAGTTTTTGACAGTTCAAATGACTTGCTTACAGACTAAGATGTCAAAGCCTCACTGAGAAAGTTATTTTTTCCAGCCTTAGAATACGGGATGCCCAGAAAGAAATCAAGACCAGCACACGGAGGATTTTCTTTAGATAGCATAATTGTGAAATAAAAATGTTAAAACAATTGATAACACACGGTGTTACGAGTTTACAGACACCCTTATTTAGTTACATACATTTTTCTTAATATTTAGAATGCTACACAACTTTACCTATAACACATGTGTCACACTATTCTGTTGTAACATTCATCTCCACTTTTGTAACTGATCATATTCCACGCTCCATTCACCAGCATTTTCATGCAGACACTTTACACCAGGTAGTTTTTTTTTCTTACCTCATACTAATATTTCTTTGATCTATATTATGCTAAACTCCTTGATATCTGCCACCTTGATCAATCATACTGTTCCTACTATAATATCTCTCAACAGCACATAATTCATACCCAAAACTAGTATTGTAGGTTATGCTATTTTTCTCCACAGGATTATTTATTTTCAAATGTACATTATTATTTTAGACCCAGATGTATATTAGTACTGTCAAAAATTTTACTGCCTATCACAAATACCCCAATGACATTTGCGCATGCTGAATTTCTGCAAATGAAGAATCCCTTGAGAGCATTAGTATATGCTAACCCCAGATTGAACACATTACACCTATTTGTTGATGATGCCTTTGCCCATGTTAAAGAAATAGCATTTGCACATGCTGACCTAGCAAATGAAATACCCCATTACCGCATGATAACCACTAATGACACATGAGATGAAGAAGCAACAGGTTATGTATGATGAAGATGACATTTTATATTAAGGTGAAACTTTATGTTGTCACAGGAGATTTTTTGTTGTAATGTTTATGCACAAAATCCCCCACATTAACATTGGAGGAGGAATAATCTTAGTCTTTCGTGGTTACGAGATAAGACAAGGATATAATAGAATATTTGATGAATACCATGGAACAAATCAGAGCAGATGATTGTTGCACATATGAGGACCATATTTGAAGTCATTATTGAAGGATTATCAGTAGACAAGAGACACAAATGAATTATGATAATCCCATGGAACCACAGGTACTAAGGACACAAAATGGAGATTAAATAATGGAGAAAAAAAAATAATGACTGAATAATTGCTACGCCCAGAGGTAAAGGAAATAGAGATGCATCCGCATTTTGGAGAAGATATCTCTTTGATTTTTGCTTATTGCCTTTGTAATATGAACATTGTTGTATAACAAATGACTATTCCTTATCACGAATTACAGAATGTTGTAAGATAGTTGGAATAAATTGACAATTTAAAATACTCATAACATACCCAGAATTACAGGAGAGAAAATAAATAAATGATTGATGAAAGTGGACACACTGAGATTTGCTCACCCCGAGGATATTGGAAAAAAAAAAAAATAATAATAATGTTATCCCAAGGACAGACATGTCACAGATATATCATGGAGATACTATGAAAAAAAAAAAAAAAAAAAGAATATCTAGATTAGAAATGCAGCAAACTTGGTCAAGGACACCATGAAATAGACCCCCGCCCCACACTTAAGATAACTGACGGATGAGATTTTTGAATTATAAGTACCATAAGTCACCCATCTGGCTGTAGTCAGCGGATGTTACAGGCACCACATAACTCTGACTAACCCTCGACCAGCGAAGGCAGAGTTGGTGTCGAAATTTTGCACATATGTAAAAAGACATGTTTTTGTTCATGTTTTAGTAAAGTCTAGACATTTATGTTAATAGTTCTATAAATGATTAGTTGATATATTGATGATAAATATTCGCAAATATAGTACATGGACAATTAATATTTCCAGTACAGAATAAGAGGAATAGGAAGGATCCACATTTTAAATATTGGAGCACCATGAGCGAGGAATTGGACTTATAAAGAAAATGGAAATGGTACACTGTATGCAAGGATAACCAGAAATAATATGGATAAATAGTAGTCAGAGTGCCAGGAACTTTGTCTTACGAGAATATTGTAGATTCCTCACGATCAATTGATTATTTTCTTCCTTTCTATGTCACATTTTTTTTTTGAGTGATGACCCCAAAATTTTTTTTTCATCTCATATTGTCAAAAGTTCTTACATCTCAGTTGATAGTTCCATAAATAATTGTTTGATGTGTTTTGCATAAAGGTATTGCTAGATAAGGTACATAGGGAGTTACTAAGGATGAATTCTCAAGATAACAGGAGGACTAGAATAGATACAATGATATTGGAACACCATAAATGATACATTGGTGTTATGAAAAAAAAAAAAAAAGGAGACAAATATAAATTGTATACAAGGATGCCTCGAGAGTGACAACATGGATACATATTGTCAAGAGTATAAGCAGTTGTCTTAAAAGAGAAAATAAAGTAATACGGAACCCAATGTAGAAAATTCATGATGATTTGGAAACTATATTTTTCTTTTCCCTTCTATTTCATAATATGATAGTAAAACATTCGTCTGTTGGTTGCTGAACAATGTGATGTTTGAAAATTGATGTATGGGAAGTCAAAGAAGATCTTTGAAGAATAAATATATATATAAAATAATATTTCTAGGGAAGAGTTCAAAAAAAAAAAAAAATATACTGTATTGACAGAAAAGAAGGAATGATTAGAAATAACTGACTAATGGACAGGATCACCACCAGACGTACGGATATTGGAGACAAACATCACATATTTTGAAAAAAAAAAAAAAAAAAAAATGTAATATAGAACATTTTCTACAGTGACGGACTTAGAACGAATTTATACACTTACCATTTAGAAAATGTCTATAACAAGGAAACATTCAGATAGATAAATAAGGATAAGCCATGAGGTTTTAATGCTTTTATTGTGAAAAATGATTACTTATAAAAATGATGCTGGTCGTATTATCGTCTGATACATATGCATATTATGTTTAGAGATGTTTTCTACATGTAATAATGAGCAAGTGGCTCATTCACAAAAAAAAAAAAAAAAAAAAAAGAAGAAGAAGATGATGAGTACCCATGAAAACATTGGCTATTCTATGAAAGTGGATTGCCATTACCATAGGAATTAGAGATTTTGGACATTTCTTGGAATATTGCAGAGTACTTGGGAAATAGAATAAATAAGTACGCCAGAAAAAAAAAAAAAAAAAAGATTTTTTTTTAGTACTTGCAGGCTTTTAATATGGAGCAAATAACAGTACAGAAAAGAGATAACACCCCTACCACATCCAAGAGAATGTAATCAACTATATTTTTGAATGAAATGTAATAGATTATGATAATCCAGCCAAGTTCTGCAAATAAGATAGTTTATTGTTCATTCCCCAGTGTTGCCACTCGTCACATTTTTTTTTAGTGATGACCTTATGAGTGTTTTGCAGATTTTGTTGGGCAGTGTTGCCAATTTGTAAATTTGGTGAAAAATATTATGATGTGATGAATAAGTTACACTTTTTGAAGTTGATGTCCACTACTAGTTTTTTTTTTTACATAGCAGACGACCTCATATAGACATAGGACCCCAGTATAGGAATTAAATTAAATTTTTTGGAAATATTTTTGGACTTAGAAAAATTTTTGAACTTTAAATTTTTCTGAAAAATTTTTTTTGAACTTAGAAATTTTTGGGGATGGATTTTTGTTATTGATAGTACTCAAATGTCTCCCTACGGGATACATTTGCGGAGCCCCGGGATCTATATGTGGCCGTGTACATAGTTGTTCCTTTGGAAACAGACTATATTCTTACAAGACAGAGGAAGCACAGACCACCCCATAATTTTATATTTTATGAGAAACAGAAAATAATAAATAGTGTCACATATTTAGGGTAGAGTCGCTTCTACACGCCATTTCTAATAATTGGGTGATTTCCCCTGACCAATCGGATAGCTCAGATTTACCCCGGGGAAAGTGGGACAACAACGCCATTTGGCAGTAGAATGAAAGAGCGCAACTCAAGAGGTCGTATCTGGGCCAGCTCTACATATTTCTTAGTTTGAGAAAATCAAACTTCAACATTTCTTATAAAATGTGTATTTCAGGACATTGAGTGGTTTTATATATATATATATATTTCTTACTGGCGTAAGTAGTGACAATCGTTAAATATGTATTTTGAATAGAGCTCCCAACCCTAGTCGCAGCAGAACTAGGTTCGAGGATTTGAGTCAATATGCAAAAAATAGTCTTACACCTCAAACCATGTAGAGTAGAAAATATTCTTGTGTTGGAAAGCATTTAACTCAAGGAATGCTTATGACGATAAAGAAATCAAGGACAAATCTGAGGAGATGGGTAAATGTCGTCGAACCTAAAATAAGACTGTAACTTAAAGGAAGGAACACGGTGGAATGAGAAGGTTCGCCATATTTGACAATTGAGTAGGCCTACGAGACAAGGATGCAAAAAGGGATTTTTGCATCGATGAAAGCATCTGATGAGATGATAGAATTTTATTTTACTTATTATTGTAAAAATGTTCTGAATTCCAGACTTTGTTGAAATTTTAAGTTTCATGCTGAAAGATATTAAAAGTTTTGCATGAAATCGAACGCTGTTGAAAAGGTGAATTACTACAGTTTTGAGATCTAGATAAGAAATCTACCCATTTCAATTAAATTCGCTACATCAACACCTAAGAGAAGAAAATCGAACCTGGTAACACAAATTTAAGAGAGAAATCTAAATCTCTGGTGATTAGGCCAGTTAAACATCTGCTCTTGTAAAGTAAACTGAAAATACTGCATATACCGGCACTGCCACATGATGTAATATGGTGCCGTTCCAGTCCTAAGGAACACCTGCCCCGGTTACAGTATATTGTATAGATCCGCTTGACTACAGTAATGGTATATTGTATAGATCCGCTTGACTACAGTAATGGTATATTGTATAGATCCGCCTGACTACAAGTGTTCACGAACTCTGTTCGTTCTCCACTAGTATTAATAAATCTATGATAGAGATACATTTTTATACTGGCGAGGAAAGCTGTGTAATGTGAATACGCATGTTCCATTTAGATGTCACAGTGCAATGCGTGCCTCTTCCAGAAAAGTAATTGGGAATGTAAGTTTCACTTAGTTCATATAAAATTCTTAATGCGTCAATTCTTTAAAGGAAATTATTTATGGCCAGTCACAGCTTTCTAGTCCATTGACACTGGTTTGTGACGCGAAGAAGTGTACGCGCCATCTTGGGCTTATCAGGTGATGAGCATTACTTGACGTTCACAGGGTCGACCAGATGTAGATGGGGACTCTCGGCCAGTGCTATTGTCTGGTTCCTTAAAAGTATCCATTACCAAATAACACTGACAAACAACATTTTTCTATCTTATATAAGAATAAGTGCTCTTAGGTTAGTTTCTTGCGCTGATTTCAAATTTGAAATCCGTTTATCTCTATCACATCGGGTTCTTAAGATATTTGAGAATAAATATATTTTTGGGAAACCGTTATTTGCTCCGTTTCATTTTTACTATATAACGTATTGAAAATTAATAAAATGCAAAATAATTCTACTTTTTATACTGCTAAAAGATGCATGACATATGTTACGCTATTTTTCAAATAGTTACTGTATTTTGAAATAATTCTGAGCGAAATATGGCTTCTAGAAGTTGTAGAAATTCGGCTGATCTGTTCTGTTACGTGTGCGGATATTTTACCGATCGTGTTCACCAGAAAAACTTTACACCATTACTAAAGAAAGCATATGAACTTTATTTCGATTCGAAAGTTGATGATGCAAATAAATCTTGGAAGCCAAATGCAGTTTGTTCGACTTGTGCAAATACATTGGCAGGTTGGTTAAGAAAATCGCCGAAGCACAAGTCGATACCTTTTGGAGTGCCAGTAATATGGCGTGAACCGACAAATCACGCTACTGATTGTTACTTCTGCTTGACAAATATCCATGGTTTCAATTTTAAAACTAGAAAGTCGGTGGTTTATCCAAATATTGAATCGGTTTCGAAACCAGTGCCTCATGATCCAATCACGTGTCCGATCCCAGTTCCACCAGAACAATATCCGTTGGACGTGAATGAACCATCAGAAAGTGATAGTTTACCTGCTTTAGAAACTAATTCTGACTCGGATTATATACCGGTGAATGATGGTGTTCACTTAATTAACCATTCAGAACTTTCAGATCTAATACATGATCTCGCTCTTACCAAAGGACAAGCGGAATTACTCGGTTCGCGACTCAAAGAATGGAATCTTTTAGCGCCCAATACTCCGATATCTAAATTTCCTCATAGACACAGAGAACTTGTTCAATACTTTGAGATGGATGATGACATTTGCTATTACAAAGATGTAAACGGTCTAATGGTGCACCTCGGTCATGAGCACATAGTCAACGAATGGCGACTTTTCATCGATTCTTCAAAGACTAGTCTAAAAGCCGTGTTATTGCATAACGGAAATTTATTTTCATCAATTCCAGTCACCTACTCTGTTCATATGAAAGAAACTTATGACAATATGGCTATACTTTTGGCAAAAATAAAGTACAATGACTACCAATGGCGGATTTGTGGAGACCTAAAGGTCAATGCAATTCTCACGGGCATGCAGACTGGGTATACTTAATTTTGTTGCTTCCTATGTGAATGGGACAGCCGCAAAAAACAGGAACATTATGCAAGAAAGGTGTGGCCTATCATGGATTGTATGCAGCTCGGCATAAAAATGTAATACACGAGCCATTAGTTAACAAAGACAGCATCATTTTACTACCGTTAAATATAAAGTTGGGGCTCATGAAGAATTTCGTAAAAGCGTTAGATAAAACGAGCAAAGCTTCCACTTATCTTCGAGAAAAGTTTCCGCAAGTTAGCGATGCAAAGATAAAGGAAGGTATCTTTGTAGGACCTCAGATTAGGAAAGTTATTGCAGACAAACAATTCGAGAACTTGTTACATGGTAGTGAACTTCGCGCATTGATGGCATTCAAATCGATCGTCGATAACTTTCTGGGAAATCACAAATCTGTCGACTATGTGCATATTGTTAAGCAGTGCATAGATGCATACAGAATTATGGGCTGTAACATGTCCCTCAAAATCCATTTGCTCGATTCGCATCTTCACTTTTTCCCTGACAACCTTGGTGAAGTCAGCGATGAACATGGAGAACGATTCCATCAAGATATCGCCGTAATGGAGTCACGTTATCAAGGACAGTGGAGTGTGACCATGCTTGCCGATTATTGTTGGATGCTTCATCGCAATGTACCACATGCCATTCACCAACGAAAATCGACTGCAAAGAAATTCAAGCCTACATAACTGTTATACTTCTTGTACGAATGATGTTGTAATACTGTATGCGTTGTTAAAAAACTTCAATTGCGTATTTCTCGAGATCCCGACCTGATAGAGAAAAACGGTTTGCAGATTTAAAAACAGCGCATTAAAATTGACTAGAAAAACATAGAAATGTTAGAGAAAGAAAAAAAAAAATTTTTTTGTTAGCCAGTGTAATCTCCCTTATCTGGGCCCCTCCATTACATTCAGGCAACAGGACCGTAGCTTCCTTCCTTCCTTGTCAGACTTGGAGATTCCCTAAATTCTTGAACATCTAAAATGGTCGGTGATAGGTTAACAGTTTTGGAACTGCAGTTTGAGGAATTTAATACAATATTATTTCCGGGTAAACAGTCATGTACAAGTTTCACAAAATATTTTGCCCAGCAAAATTAAATTCTCGCAAATGGACTGACACTGAGAAATCAGAATTTGTCATTATCCAAATGACTGAATATCAGAGTTGTACACTCAATTTAGGTGAACATTCACGATAGTCCAAAGGTCGTTTATTAGCGGGGCACAACTTAGTGTCGTGTCAGCAAGACTGCTTGACCTAAATATCAGGAAACCAACGCCCTTGTTTTGACAGTTGACATATTTGCCCTTCTGTTGAATCTACCCAACTGTTTCATATGCCTTTGTAGAGGCTGAACAAATATAACTGGAGGAGAGGATCAATCTGTATAAGGCATAGAAATGACAGAGAGAGAGAGAGCTAGTGGGAGGAGAGAGAGAGACAGAGAGAGCTAGTGGGAGGAGAGAGAGAGAGGGAAAGAAAGATGTATGACAACTAGTGAATTGGCAGGCAAAGGGTGACAGTGATCTTTACTGTAACAATTTTTTAAAGAATTGACCGTAACAATTTTTAATGGATTGCACGTAACATTTTTTTTCAAAGAATTGACTGTAAAATGTGTTGATTGTAACATTTTAAAAGAATAAACCGTAATATTTTTTTCAAAGAATTGACTGTAAACCGCGTTCAAAGAACGAAAGGAGGCTTTTTCTTTCATTTTAAATTGTTTGCAGAGATAAACTGACTTGTACATTGATGAGTTTATTTTCTAGTGAGTGACAGATTGGAAGAGCGAAGATAAGATGAGCACATTTGTGAGATACAAGAAACTGTTTCCCTTTAGCCTTTTGGCTGTTACAACCTCGTGTTATAGTCTTACCAGGGGTGTTCAACCTTTTAAAGTTGTGGGCCTGTGGCGAAATGGAAGTTTAGATGATAGTGTCAAGTAATTAACATTAGATAGAACTAGTTTTCCCAGACTCGAGATGATTACCAGTGGTTGTATTTATTTATACAGCCCTATCAGTAACACATGCAACAAAGCCAACAAACAAACTAACGAACAACCGAACACCCAGCCAGTGGTCATACGTTAACGTGTCCATATGTGTTTGTTTACCCTTTAACTGGCACTGGGTGCCTAGTGTCGCGTCTTCTTTCTGCAGTCGCCCTTGCAAATCATACCCAGTCTCTCCTAACCGGTATCTCTGTACACTGCAATGGCTGTGTGGCCGGGTAGGGTAGTGGGGGTTGCTGTTTAAATTGCAGAGAGTATTAGATTTTGATGACTAGCTAGCCTGCTAGAGGTGATGATTTCTCTCTACAGTCTTACAGGACTTAACCAGGTTCGGGGACAATCCTCTATGATGTTTTATTTTTAGAGCATATGGTTATTATTTGTGTTGCACCTGCAATGATTAGCTTTGGCATGATCCTTTTATAATTTGTATGATGGCTAACTGCAAACATATGATTCGTCAACAGCATTTGTGTTCAATGAAACAAATGTTTATTCAATTTCCAACAAGAACTGGGTTAAGTCAAATGGTAACCACACCAAATTTGCATAATAGCATGTTGACATTTAATAAACAAGCATAAGAAGTCAATGCATTATTTTAATGATGCAATATTCCTTATTGCATCTCGTAATCTTTTCAAGTTGCTAAAACATGGCGTGGCTCCTCTATCCTTCTAGTGTTCCTTCGTTTATTTGTTAATGTGGTCTAGATTTCACGACGTTTTTCTTATCTCTTCATTTCTATGAAGAGCCAAACTTTCTCTTATTCATTAGTATTCCTTAGTTTGACTTTCTCTCAGCTTAAGGACCTTCATCCTTGGTAAAAGGTTCAAATATATGCCTGGGTTTACAATTCTTTACCCAGTTTTCGAGCGTAGCTCCGTTTCAGTTATGACTGTGGGCTCTAACATCTATTGCATCAAATTGTTAGCACTACTTACGGTTCTCGTGAATTCACAACACATATCATTCTACATTTCGAAGTTACACAGTTGCATTAATTGTGCGAAGTCAATCTCCTCTATTAGAATATCACTGAGCAAAGAGAATTACGTCTTGTCTCGACCGCTCTAAATTCATTACTCATCAAAAAAATGGCTTCGTCTCTCGTTCATTCCGGGAAGAGGAAAGGGACTGAGCCTAACCATTGGTTGGAAAACACGTGACCAACGCACTTATACACGCGAAGCTTGGCCTAAAATAATGCGTGGCTTTTCGAAGCTAACCTGGTTTAATTAAACATCTGCGTTAAGATTTTTTTAATCTTCTGTTTCTATAAAAATTTATTTTATATGTTAATGTAGCCTGTATCTGAAAACTCACGGTATACGCGGTTACATACAGATCCCGGGGCCCTGCAAATGTATCCTGTAGGGAGACATTTGAGTACTATCAAATCTTAAAAAATTTATCCCAAAAAATTTCTTAAGTTCTAAAAAAATGTTCAGAAAAATTTAAAGTTCAAAAAATTTTCTAAGTCCAAAAATAATTCGGAAAAATTTAAACTAATTCCTAAACTGGGTTCCTATATCTATGTGAGATCAACTTCTCTATAAAACTTAGGGATGGACATCAACTTCAAAAAAAAAAAAATTTTAACTATCCAGCATTTTACAACATTTTTCATCACATTTTTAAATTGGCAACCCTGACCAACAAAAATATTCATTAAGTCATCACTCAAAAATATGGGGAGTGGCAACATTGGGAACATGAACAATAATATCCTATTTCATTATCATAATCCACATGCATGTTATTCCAACAATATAGTTGACACACTGTATTGGACATTGTGGGGGAAAACCTAATTCTATCTCTGTGTCCTCCGAGTGGTTCAAAATTTTATGTTATTTTCACTCCTGGTGTTCCAATAAGTTTTGGTCCTAACTTATTTATTGAGTAAGCACTCCATGTATATTGCAGTAGAAAGTATTCCCATTTTTTTTTTTTTTTTTTTAAATATCCACATCATCTTTGCAAATGACGATCCAATTGTGTAAGTCAGTTAATTTATCCGTGGTGATCCATCATGCTTTCTTTTGTTATTTATTATTGCATATGGGAAACAATTTCAGATCTGTACATAATCATTTTCAAACCTTAATGTAACAATTTATTCTGATAAGCAATTACAATGTACCAAATAAAATGATTAAAAATCTCATTACTTGTACTTGTTCATTTACTTTTGAAATAACCTGGTATCCTTGACAATATGTATCTGTTATCACTTGTTTATCCTTGTATACCATTTTGTATTTCCTTTATTTTTTCTTTTCATAGATCCCATATTTTCCATATATATGTGGTGCTCCAATATTTTATAGGTGTGAACCTTTCCTAGTCTTCTTGTTTATACTGGGAATTCATCAGTATTGACTTTCAATGTATGACATCTAACAATATATTTATCAACAACACATCGACTAATCATTTGTAAACATCAACAAAACTTTCATAATTTTATCGCAATATGAGGTAAAATACTTTTGTACATATTTGCAGGACTTTAACACCAACTCTGCCTTCGCAGGTCGAAGGTTAGTCAGAGTTATGTGGTGCCTGTAACATCCGCTGACTACAGCCAGATGGGTGACTTATGGTACTTATAATTCAAAAATCTCGTCCGTCAGTTATCTTAAGTGTGGGGCGGGGGTCTATTTCCTAGTGTCGTTGACAAAGTTTGCTGCATTTCCAATTTAGGTATTCTTTTCTTATGTCATAATATCTCCATGATATATCTGTGACATGTCTGTCCTTGGGATAACATTATTTTTTATCCAATATCCTCGGGGTGAGCAAATCTCAGTACGTCCAATTTCATCCATCATTTATTTTTTTCTCTCTTGTAATTCTGGGTATGTTATGAGTATAGTAAATTGTCAAATTATTTCAACTATCTTACAACATTCTGTAATTCGTGATAAGGAATAGTCATTTGTTATACAACCATGTTCATATTACAAAGGCAATGAGCAAAAATCAAAAAAGGTTTCTCCAAAAATGCGGATGTATCTCTATTTCCTTTACCTCTGAGCGTAGCAATTATTCAGTCATTATTTTTTTTCATTATTTAATCTCCATTTTGTGTCTTTAGTATCTGTGGTTCCATGAGATTATCATAATCTATTTGTCCCTTGTCTACTGATTATCCTTCAATAATGACTTCAAATATGGTCCTCATGTGTGTAACAATCATCTGCTCCGATTTGTTCCATGACTATGGTATTCATAAAATATTCCATTATCTCCTTGTCTTTGCTCGTATCCACGAAAGACTAAGATTATTGTTCCTCCAATGTTAATGTGGGGGATCTTGTGCATAAACATTTCAACAAAGTCTCAGCCGTGACAACATAAAGTTTCACCTTAATATAAAATGGCATTTTCATCATACATAACTAGTTGCTTCTTCATCTCATGTCATTAGTGGTTATCATCTGGTAATGGGTGTTCAATGTGGGTTCAGCATATACAAATGCTGTAGAGGGGTATTTCATTTGCTAGGTCAGCATGTGCAAATGCTATTTCTTTAACATGGGCAAAGGCATCATCAACAAATAGGTGTAATGTGTTCAATCTGGGGTTAGCATATACTAATGCTCTCAAGGGATTCTTCATTTGCAGAAAATCAGCATGCGCAAATGTCATTGGGGTATTTGTGATAGGCAGTATCAACAAAATATTGTTGGAGTATCAGAGATCATGCTGGTGGGGTGTATGACTGGCATAGGGTGATTTATTTTCTCTTTTTCTTCTTCAGCTGCTAACCTCAGGGCAGTCAATGTTTTACAATATTGGCTTATCATCATCAAAATGTGTGAGGGTGGCATATACACATAATACATTTTATATAAAAAAAATTTCAGTTGTTTTTTTTTCTCTTCTTTTCATTTTTCTTTTATGTCTTTTGTCTCTTTTTCATTTTTTCTTTTTCATTTCTTTTTTTTGTGTGTGCATATTTTCTCTCTTCTTTTCTTGTGATTTCTTTTCTTTTCTTGTGATTTCTTTTCTTTTTGTATCACGAGTACGAAAGAATGATAAAAATCAATTTACTAAACACTAGATATACTATCAACATTTCTAATAGTAAATCCTAACCAATAGGGCTGCAAGTAATAGTTTAGGTTAGAATAGAATGAATGTTGTAGCAGTGTCTGTTGTCAAAAAGTGGCGAGGAAAGGGTACATCAAGGATCTTCTGATTACAACATGATTGTAATTCCAAGGAATGAATATGATTGGGATTGAAAAGATCACATCTAGAATGTCGTCTCAAAATAGTGGAATGGAAAAATAGTAAGTTAAAGATGTTGTAACAGTGGGGTAAAGGAAATCTTATTATAGAGAGTCAAGGTTGGGATATGGAATCTCTTTAGGAGAATGTTTAAAATTCTTGGCAGTACTAATATACATCTGGGTCTAAAATAATAATGTACATTTGAAAAATAAATAATCCTGTGGAGAAAGATAGCATAACATGCAATACTAGTTTTGGGTATGAATTAATATGCTGTTAAGAAATGTCATAGTAGGAACAGTATGATTGATCAAGGTGATAGATATAGAGGAATTTAGCATAATTTAGATCACAGAAATATTAGTATGAGGTAAGAAAAAATACTGGTGTAAAGTGTCTGCATGAAAATGCACTAAGATGCGAAAGTACAGGACTCTGGATCTGCAAGGACAAGAAGTCTGGTGAATGAAGCGTGGAATATGATCAGTTACAAAAGTGGAGATCAATGTTACAACAGAATAGTGTGACACATGTGTTATAGGTAAGGTTGTGTAACATTCCAAATATTAAGAAAATGTCTGTAACTAAATAAGGGTGTCTGTAAACTCGTAACACCGTGTGTTATCAATTTTTTTATCATTTTTATTTCACCACTATGCTATCTAAAGAAAATCCTCCGTGGGCTGGTCTTGATTTTCCTCTGGTATCAGTATTCTAAGGCTGGAAAAAAAAGTTTCCCAGTGGGGCTTTTGACATCTTAGACTGGAAGCAAGCCATTTGAACTGTCAGAAACTGAAAATAAAGTACATGGGAAGGTTAGTACATTGTTAAAAAGGTTTTTTTCACATATGCGTTGACCGTGTTCGGATTGGCGAACACATAAAACACCTGGGCGTGTTTTTCAGAACAGCTTCGCTAGTTCCTTCACCATCTCTAACCTTGCAATGTCCCGACTGCTTAGGCGAGCATCATACTGAGTAGCAGTGGTGACGGGTGTGATAGGCGACGACACTGCATTTGCTGATTGTTGGGGCACTGAGGACATTGGCGAATGCGGTGATGGCTTAACATCTTTTGATTTCAGTGATGGTTTCACTGTGGTTAGGGTGTGTATGGCTGGAAAATCTGTTAGTTTTGAGGCAGGTATATGTTTCGCCTTGATTTTTCTTCGGACTTGGGTCTGTGGTACGTTAGCACCGGTTACAGTGGGCACAGTAATTTGCACACTGTTGTTTTTGACTAGTAGAGCTGAGGCTATTGCTTCTCGGCTTGGTTTTGGAACATTATAGCGTTTCTTCAGAATCTTTCGTCTTATATAGTTGTGCTGTATACGCGGAATTTTGTTGCTAGGGATTGAGTCATCAGATTCTGTTTTATAGGCGCGTTTGACGCTGGAGCTGACTGGTACAAATAATGTACTATCCGCATCACTGGTTTCAATGGAACTAGCTGTATCAATGTCTGTTTCTTTTTCGTATAATTCTACCATTTCTCTGTCATTCTGTTCGTTGGGGTCTGACAAAGCTGTGCCGGGGTTGACACTGTAATTTCGCATTTCTTGTTGCGTTTCGTCTTCATACAGATTGCTGGTATATGGTTCAACAATCTGCTTGGGTATCGTTTCTTCAGGATCTGATTGTTCTGAACGAGCAATCTTGTTCTTGTGGTATAGCAGTGTTTGTCCTTCGCTGGTATTCCAACTGGAACTGCCTGAACTGGGGGTGTGATAGGTATCAGCTGACGATTTTTCACTGCGGGAGTAAGTTTGAGTGTGGATATAAGGTGCTTTCGTGTTGTCATCGTGTGACGTCTGTGGCATGATTTCTTCATTTCTAATGCGCAGGTCTCTGTCTTGGAGTCGATTACACAATTCAAGTGGTGGGATATCTTCTTCGCTTTCGGACGAGTCTCGTTGTTGTCTTGCTCGATGTAGTGCATCGGTGGGTGGTCTGGGTATGTGGTCGTCTTGGTAAAATTCAGAGTCTGTCGTCTCTGACTCTGATATGTCAGACGGATCTGTACTGGATGGATTATAATTTAGGGTGGCCTTTCTGACTGGTCTTGTATTTGTCGTCAGAGGCGGAATGGGCCGGTGATTATCAATTTTGATTTGTTTTACGTGAGCTTTTGTTTGGTGTTGTTTCTCTTCATTCCAGATAATGAAGTTTACAGGCGTAGTTTGTTTCATGATTTTGTAGCCATCTAACCATCGGTCATCGAATTTTGAACTGCGTACATGTTTCTTGTAGTATACTCTGTCTCCTATTTTGTACGTTGGTAGCTTGGCTGATTTATCATGTTGCTTCTGTTTCTTGTGAAATGCCTTCTGCGTATTTCGTTGTGCAATCTGGTGAGCTTTGTACTTTTCTTGAAGGATTATTTCGATGGGGTCTTCTCCCATGTATTTTCGTTGTGGGCGAAGTAGGTTGTCTAACGTAAAATGTGGTTCTCTTCCGTATAGCATGAGAAATGGTGACATTCCTGTGGTATCGTTCACGTTTACTCGGATGACTTCAAGAGCTTGGTTAATGTATAGATCCCAGTATTGGTGGTTCCCCTTGATATATTTGCTAATGATATCATGTAGGGTGGTGTAGTGAATTTCTGCCATTTGCAGGGCAATAATAACTTGTAGTAATGCTCAATATTCAGCTGGATAAGGTAGCTTTAATGGGGATAAAAACCGTTGTCCGAAATAATTCGTTTTGGTAGCCATGCTGGGAATATTCTTGTAAAAAATTTGCGTGATAGACTGCGATGTGGCATCACTGAGTGGGTAACCTGGCCAAAAGAATTGGACTATGTGCAGGAGGTATTTGTTGCCTGATTGGGTGAGTGGGTAAGGACCTGATAAGTCTGTAGTGAAATTGACAGAGATACAACGGTAAAATACCTCCAAAGATAACATGTAAGGATAAAAACATAATGCGTAGGCTGCTGATAGTACATGATCGCCCAGACCGCGGGTCATCACCCTCCATAAAAATTGACTTGCTAGACAGGAGGGGAACGGCGGATAAAAAGGAAAAAATATGACTGGAAAGATTGCGTGAGACTAGAAAGGGTAAGGAGACGCAATTGGGGGGGAAACGGAGAAAAGTCACGTTTCCCAAGTTGACATAAAGTAAGGAACTCGACAGAAGGGACCTTGGATATGTTACGCCACAGTCATTTATTGGTCGCTTTTGCGATACCAAGCCTTTGATTTGAATTCAGCGGCAGAACGCAGATGTTTGGAATATTACAAAAATTAAAAAGTAACTTTTTCGTAATATTAATGTTAGGAATATAAAAATTAGCTGGCCGGATGGCCCATTCTGAGCAGTGAACTAATATGTTCTTAATTTTACAGACGGATAGATAATATTGAAGATAATGACAAAAGACAGTGTTGTTCACATCAGCGACAGACTGTATGGAATAAAAAGTGTCGCTATTTGCACAAAAAAACACGACCTCGAGACGCAGGTGTTCAAATCTACTTAGTAGGGAAGCGAAGGGACATTGGTGGGAGCTGTGTCTAAATATAACTTTTAACGACAAAATTTTGGAGGGGAGAGAAAGGTTGGTTCAAAAATCAAGTACGTTTTTGAAAAAAAACAAGTAGAGACGGACAGACTAACAGATAAACATCCATACTTGACTGAAGCATGACTGAAATGACTTTAGGGTAGGAAATTTGAATTTGAAATAAACCTAGGCAGTGATTGGCCACAGACAATCATTTTATCGGCGCTCAGACGCGCAAGTGGGGCCATTCCTCAATAGTTGTTCGATGATAGACACAGTATTTTAAAGTGTGGTGATTTCCAAATGAAAGAAAGTGAAATAAGTTCAGGGACGCCATACTATAGCCAGCAGCTCAGCTGAGTTTTGCTAGCATTTCTGTGTTCTTTATTCATAATCTGGTAAGATTGAAATTATTTCTTTGTATATTTTGAATATTGTTTAATGTTCGAGTGATTTGATACTGCCATATCATAATCTAGCCTTACAAACAAGTAGGGATTTGCTCTAGACCCCCCGCCCAAGTCAGGGTCTAGGGACCAACAATATACATAAACTCCAGCAAGGGTTAGGAAAGACAGATCAAGTGTTGAGAATAATGAAACATATTACCTATCCACTTTTAGGGAAGGAAACTAATAAATATTTTTCAGAATCTATAGTCTGGGAGGACCTATCTGATGTAAAACCACCATGGTAAATGTGCTGTTTGGTCAGAGAGATCTGACCTGTCTGTATGATGTGGTTGTTGTGTCCGTGTTGTGTCCAGACGTGGGTAGAGAATAGAATTTTGACACATAGCCAATACTTTGATTGCAGAGCTGTGAGTTTCAGTTGTCAACAAGGCGGTGTCCATTCAGTTGGTGATTTTACTCGAGTGTATCTGTGCAGTACGTTGTGACAGAGACCACTATTATTGCCCGCCAGCACGGAGAGGTGGGACCACCAGATTTCAGCACCAGAGCTACATATGCAAGTTGAGTGAGCCTCTGGTCTGCTGGAAGTTCACCAACGCCTTTTAGTTACTAATACCCCATAAAATTCCTGCAATTTACTGGACACTGTGTAGTCAATATAGACAGGTGTGATGAGGCCACCCCAACAGCACAAGCATTAACTATCCTCCCAAGTAGATGACTACTAGAACATTTTAATAAAACTAACTAGTCTAGTACTTATATATGTACACTCTTGCATTTATTATGTAACATTCCATGCATTTCTTTCATAATTTTTAAAATCCTTTTTTTTTTAAAAAAAGTTCTGGTCAACATAAAACTTGATCCAGAACAAAATAAATGTAATATAATTCTATCAAAAATTTTACACTCTTGAGTTAGTTCAGTGTATTATAATATTTGTTAAATATTATTAGTCTGCTTAAATATCTGTGGGTGTATCTATAACTATCACACCACATTACATATCATTACCCTAGACATTTTACATAGCTACATTCATTAAGAAAAAAAAAATTGAGTGTGAGGTCGTAGTGGTAGCAAGAAAGGCCTTCTGACAATTCACAACTACATTTTATCTCAGGAGCCTTCACAGCTGGCCTCATACATTACATTTAGTAATATCACCATCATACAATACCATCAAACCCACTACATACATTGGGGTCTTGTCCAGGGATAATTAGCCCAACAGTAATATTAGGATCTCCTGGTTGGAGAAATAAAATTAGGGGAAAAAAAAATTGTGAAATTCCCTTTAAAATTAAAAGTGTCCCTGCAGATAAAAGTTGGTGAATCTTCACAGCCAGTGATAATTAATTAGTTAACTGGTTAGTTAGAATTAGTTAGACTATAGTCATAAGAAGTACTTAGTGTATTTACTGGTTAGAGATTTAGCTTGTATATTATTATATTGTCTGAAAAGTATGGCGGAGCTAGCAAAATTCCGATCAGCTGCTGTGCTGACCGCAAAGGAGATGGGAATGGATGGTCAGATTTTAATTCAATATGTAACGGCTGAATGTGATAAATATATTGAAAGGGAAGATAGAAAGGTAGCTGAAGAGAAGAGGTTACAAATTGAGGCTGATAGAGAAATTAAGAGGCTGCAGATTGAGGCAGAAGAAAAACGACAGCAAAGGGAGGCAGAAGAAAAACGACAGCAAAGGGAGGCAGAAGAAAAAAGGTTGACTGCCGAAAGGGAGGCAGAAGATAGAAGGTTGCAAAGGGAGCACGAATTACGACTAAGGGAGCTGGAATTACAAGGCCCGGCTCCTGAAAATGGTGCCAGCCCTTTTGCCTCAGATGCTACGCCCAGTCTGGGAGCCTCAAACTCAGCTATGGGGTTTCATTTAGACCATTTTGTTGAAAAAGACGATGACATAGAGGGGTACCTAGGACGTTTTGAGTTATTAGCTACTACATATGGGTTAGAGAGAGAGAGGTGGAGTTTAAAGCTATCACAGGGATTGAGAGGTACTTCTTATGAAGTATTTGCCAAAATGAACAGGGAAGACCAAGACAATTATGACATGTTAAAGCAGGCTTTGTTATTAAGGTACGAGAAGAATGGTGAATTTTATCGTAAGAAATTTAGAAATGCCAAACTGTTGTCTGGGGAGACATACCACCAATTCTCTGCTAGACTAGAAACCTATTTGGAGAAATGGACGGCTCTGGGGAAGACCCAAGATCTTAAAGAAATGATCATGATTGAGCAATTGAGAGAGTCCATGGCTCCAGACATGAGAAAATTTCTCATGGAACAAGGTGCAGAGAAGTTGGGGGAAATTTTAAATGTTGCTGAGAGGTATCAGGCAGCTCAGGCAGAGGTAAGTGGTGCTAAAAAGAAGCACATAGACAATTTTAAAGCTCCACAGCAATTTAATAAATTTGATAATAGAGAGCAGGGAAATAAAGGTAGGACAAACTTTGAGCGGCCAAGAAATGACTATCGCGACAGAAACTCACAGTTCAATGACCAAAAGTTCAATGAAAGAAAAACCGTTGAACCAAGGAAAAAGATGGTGTAAATGGTGCAAGAAGGATAACCATAACACCGAATTTTGTAGAAGGAAACCTTCAAACATTGCTGCAATGAAGTCGGGGACGCGAAGATTAAAGGTTAATCCTAATGGACAACAGGAACCTTATCACCCCCCAGTTTGTGAGGATGTTATTTGTAATGGGGTCACCATAAGGTGCCTTTATGATACAGGTTTGGATTATGATTCAGTTGTGAAGTCTAGCCTAGTGGACCCAAGTCAGTATACCACAGAAACAGTGGAAATACAAGGGGCGACTAAGGACATACCACTCATGACACTTCCCATCGCAAGGATAACGGTGAAAACTCGCTATGTGGGAGGAGAAATCAGAGCAGCAGTGATAGATGAACCAATCTACCCTCTGATATTGGGGTGTAGATACGTCTTCTTGGGGAATCCCGAGAAACCTGTGATCATGGCGACAGTGCAGACCAGGTCACAGAAGAAGGAGGAAGAAGGTGAACCTATAAATGCTCATCCAGAGGAGATGAGGAAGGCGCAGGCTGAGGATAGGACACTCAAGCCCTGTTTTAAAAAATTGCCCAAATGCCACACACCTCCGAGCAAGGGGGAATATTTCATGAAGAACAAACTCTTATACAGGAAGGCCGGAACTGGAACAAATGGTCACAACCAGCTGGTTCTTCCCACTTCATATAGAGATAAAGTGATGGAACTCGGGCATGCGATTCCCTTCAGTGGTCACATGGGGATCAGCGCCACAGGACAGCGTATAGCTTGTCATTACTTCTGGCCAGGGATAACGGAGGATATAAAAAGATATGTCAAATCCTGCCCAGAATGTCAAAGGGTAGCTCCAAAGCACTGGACTGCTCCTGCAACTCTAGGGGAAATGCCCATAGTGGGAACACCTTTTGAGAGGGTTGCAGTGGATATTGTAGGACCTCTCACTCGGACCAAGAGGAGGAACAGTTACATCCTTACTCTGGTGGACACTTGTTCTATGTGGGGAGAGGCGGTAGCCCTGCCATCAATTGATTCAAAACATGTAGCAGAGGCACTACTTACAATATTTACCCGATTAGGATTCCCGCATCAAATCTTGACGGATAATGGTTCTCAGTTCAAGGGGAAACTAACGGAAGAAGTTTTTAAGCTATTTCAAGCCAGACACTTTCATTGTAGTCCGTACCATCCACAAGGGAACGGCCAGGTAGAGAGGTTCAACGGGACTCTCATTTCTATCCTGAGAAAGCTGGCACACGAAAAAACCGGATCTGTGGGATCAATTCCTGCCCGCCGCATTGTTTGCGTACCGGGAGGTACCACATAGTTCAACCGGGATGGCTCCCGCAACTCTGCTATTTGGGAGGCCAATAAAAGGTCCATTAGAAGCTCTATTAAGGACCTGGACAGATGAGAAGGCGGAAGAGACTGTTACCTCATCGTATCAATACGTGAACGAACTGACCACTCGTTTGAAAGCTGGATGGAAACTGGCAAATGATAATTTGAAGCAAGCCAGGAAGAAACATGCAGCATATTTTAATAGGAAGGCAAAGGACAGGGAACTGGCAGTCGGAGAGAAGGTGCTGCTTCTACTACCCGGAAGCCAGAATAAATTACAAATTGGTTGGCAAGGTCCATATACGGTTCTAGAGAAGGTGTCTAGAACAAACTATAAAATTGACAAAAAGGGGAAGGAGAAAGTTTATCATGTAAACCTGTTAAAGAAGTATCTGGACAGACCACTCCAGGAAAGCACCCCCTTATTGACCTTGGCTATTGCAACCCAGATGCAAAAAGAACCACTCACCTCACATGAATACCCATTACATCCTTGTGAAACCGCAGCACAGGTAAAAGTCAGTAAGCACCTGACTAAAAACCAGAGGGAGAGAGTTCAACAGGTTCTGGAGGAACATACAGATGTATTAACAGATAAACCAGGCCATACAAATTTGCTACAGTATGACATGAAACTGGTAGACTCAAACCCAATCTGTATGAGAGCCTATTCTATTCCGTTCGCGAAGGAGAAGGCATTGAAGGAAGAAATAGAGTATTTGTTGAAGGAGGGGATTATTTCGCACAGTGAATCATCTTTTAGTTCTAGTGTCGTTTTGTTGAGAAAACCGTCTGGGGAACACAGACTGTGCATAGATTACAGGAAACTGAATGCTGTCACAGAAGGACAAGTGGATCCATTACCAGACACAAAACAGTTATTTGCCAGACTGAACAAGGCAAAATACTTTTCAAAGGTGGATCTTAGTAAAGGCTATTACCAGATCCCAGTGAAGCCTGAAGTGAGACCTTATTTGGCTTTTAGCACTTCGGATGGACATTATGAATTCAATATGCTACCATTCGGACTGAAAAATGCTCCGAGTGTGTTTTCAAGGATGATGCGCAAATTGTTGGATCCCCTGAATAACCCATGTATCACGAATTTCATGGATGATATTCTCGTCGCCACAGAGACATTTGAAGAACACATTGAAGCTCTGGAGATGTTGTTTGATAGACTTCGGGAGGCGAACTTAACTGCTAGGCCAACAAAATGTTGTATTGGATGCAAAGAGTTGGAATTCTTGGGACACACTGTATATCAGGGTAATATGACCCCTGATCCTAAGAACTTGGAAAAACTGCAGAGAGCACCTAGGCCGCAAACAAAAAAGGACGTGCGATCATTTGTGTCGTTATGCGGATTTTATCAGAAATACATCAAGAATTTTAACGCTATTTGTGCTCCTCTGACTGATCTGACTCGCAAGGGACTTCCAGATAAAATTATTTGGACTGCACAATGTGAACTAGCGTTCCAAGAGTTAAAGGAAAAACTCACTAGCAAGCCTATTCTCAAACTGCCTGATTTGACACAGGACTTTGTCTTAAGAACCGATGCAAGTAATGTAGGACTAGGAGGGGCTTTGTTGCAAAGATCATCTTCACCTGATGGGGAACTGAAACCAGTCGCTTATGCAAGCCGTAAATTGAATGTCGGTGCAGATTTCCTCAGTCGGCACCCCTGTGATCAAAATTAGAGTAGTGGCAGACGTGAGGAGTAATTTTACCTATGTGTATCGCTGGTTTTGGAACTTGCCATAGGCATGTTTTCAAGTGGGGAGATGTGTAGTGAAATTGACAGAGATACAACGGTAAAATACCTCCAAAGATAACATGTAAGGATAAAAACATAATGCGTAGGCTGCTGATAGTACATGATCGCCCAGACCGCGGGTCATCACCCTCCATAAAAATTGACTTGCTAGACAGGAGGGGAACGGCGGATAAAAAGGAAAAAATATGACTGGAAAGATTGCGTGAGACTAGAAAGGCTAAGGAGACGCAATTGGGGGGGGGAAAACGGAGAAAAGTCATTTTCCCAAGTTGACCTAAAGTAAGGAACTCGACAGAAGGGACCTTGGATATGTTACGCCACAGTCATTTATTGGTCGCTTTTGCGATACCAAGCCTTTGATTTGAATTCAGCGGCAGAACGCAGATGTTTGGAATATTACAAAAATTAAAAAGTAACTTTTTCGTAATATTAATGTTAGGAATATAAAAATTAGCTGGCCGGATGGCCCATTCTGAGCAGTGAACTAATATGTTCTTAATTTTACAGACGGATAGATAATATTGAAGATAATGACAAAAGACAGTGTTGTTCACATCAGCGACAGACTGTATGGAATAAAAAGTGTCGCTATTTGCACAAAAAAACACGACCTCGAGACGCAGGTGTTCAAATCTACTTAGTAGGGAAGCGAAGGGACATTGGTGGGAGCTGTGTCTAAATATAACTTTTAACGACAAAATTTTGGAGGGGAGAGAAAGGTTGGTTCAAAAATCAAGTACGTTTTTGAAAAAAAAAAAAACAAGTAGAGACGGACAGACTAACAGATAAACATCCATACTTGACTGAAGCATGACTGAAATGACTTTAGGGTAGGAAATTTGAATTTGAAATAAACCTAGGCAGTGATTGGCCACAGACAATCATTTTATCGGCGCTCAGACGCGCAAGTGGGGGCCATTCCTCAATAGTTGTTCGATGATAGACACAGTATTTTAAAGTGTGGTGATTTCCAAATGAAAGAAAGTGAAATAAGTTCAGGGACGCCATACTATAGCCAGCAGCTCAGCTGAGTTTTGCTAGCATTTCTGTGTTCTTTATTCATAATCTGGTAAGATTGAAATTATTTCTTTGTATATTTTGAATATTGTTTAATGTTCGAGTGATTTGATACTGCCATATCATAATCTAGCCTTACAAACAAGTAGGGATTTGCTCTAGACCCCCCGCCCAAGTCAGGGTCTAGGGACCAACAATATACATAAACTCCAGCAAGGGTTAGGAAAGACAGATCAAGTGTTGAGAATAATGAAACATATTACCTATCCACTTTTAGGGAAGGAAACTAATAAATATTTTTCAGAATCTATAGTCTGGGAGGACCTATCTGATGTAAAACCACCATGGTAAATGTGCTGTTTGGTCAGAGAGATCTGACCTGTCTGTATGATGTGGTTGTTGTGTCCGTGTTGTGTCCAGACGTGGGTAGAGAATAGAATTTTGACACATAGCCAATACTTTGATTGCAGAGCTGTGAGTTTCAGTTGTCAACAAGGCGGTGTCCATTCAGTTGGTGATTTTACTCGAGTGTATCTGTGCAGTACGTTGTGACAGAGACCACTATTATTGCCCGCCAGCACGGAGAGGTGGGACCACCAGATTTCAGCACCAGAGCTACATATGCAAGTTGAGTGAGCCTCTGGTCTGCTGGAAGTTCACCAACGCCTTTTAGTTACTAATACCCCATAAAATTCCTGCAATTTACTGGACACTGTGTAGTCAATATAGACAGGTGTGATGAGGCCACCCCAACAGCACAAGCATTAACTATCCTCCCAAGTAGATGACTACTAGAACATTTTAATAAAACTAACTAGTCTAGTACTTATATATGTACACTCTTGCATTTATTATGTAACATTCCATGCATTTCTTTCATAATTTTTAAATCCTTTTTTTAAAAAAAAGTTCTGGTCAACATAAAACTTGATCCAGAACAAATAAATGTAATATAATTCTATCAAAAATTTTACACTCTTGAGTTAGTTCAGTGTATTATAATATTTGTTAAATATTATTAGTCTGCTTAAATATCTGTGGGTGTATCTATAACTATCACACCACATTACATATCATTACCCTAGACATTTTACATAGCTACATTCATTAAGAAAAAAAAAATTGAGTGTGAGGTCGTAGTGGTAGCAAGAAAGGCCTTCTGTCAATTCACAAAATGTGGCTTCATGTTTCTCAATTTACATGTTCTACAGGTGGCTACATATTCTGTAATGTCTTTGTAGAAAGTTTGCCAATAATACCTTTTCTTTATGACATCAATTGTTTTGTCTCTTCCCATGTGTCCGTTGTTATCATGAAACTGTAGCAATACTTCCGGGACTAGATGTGCTGGAATGACTTTTCTTAGTGTCCCTTCTTGTTTACTATCAATATAGTATAGAGCTCCATCCGTTGGGTGTACTGTAAAATCTTTACTTTTTGTTGGGTTTTCCTTCACGTATGTGAGCAGCTTAACAATTTCTGCATCTTTCGCTTGTTCTACTCTCATGTCAAGCATATCTTGACTTTCTTCTTCTACTTGTGTGGCAGAATCTGAGGTACTTCTTCGACCTGGTGAAGTAATTTCGTTAATTTCTTTAGCATTATCGTCAATCTCTGAGGATGTGCCATCATTTTTGACTTTAATTGTTTTCACTTCGGTTTGATCATCATATTTGATTCTGGATAGGAGATCTGCACAGATGTTCAATCTGCCAGGGATATGTTCGATAGTGGTGTCATAGGACTGTAAATTCATTGCCCATGTCTGTAACTTCTTAGGCTGTTCCTGCGTTTTGGTGAGCCGGTTAACCAAAGGCTGGTGATCAGTTCTGATAGTGAGTTTCGTCCCTCTCACATAAAAGTCTAATTTCTGTACTGCATAGTGAATGGCGTATGCTTCTTTCTCAATGGTGGTCCACCGTTTCTGTGACTTTGACAATGCGTGGGATAGGAATGCAATGGGTTTCACATTGGGGATGTCTGGTAGTATGGGTGTTTCATCTTCTAGTACTGGTTGTACCAAACATGCACCAATTGCGTTATTCGAGGCATCGGTGTACAATATCATGGGCTGAGAAATGTCTGGATGTCCCAGAAGCGGAATGGCGGTTAGGGCATTTTTGAGATATTCAAACGATTTCTGGCACTCTTCTGTCCATCTAAATCGTGCATACTTGCGGGTAAGGGCTATCAATGGCTCAGCTGCTTGTGAGAAATGTATGATATGGCGTCTATAGTATCCTACGGAACCGATAAAGGAGCGTGTTTGTCTGACCGTCTTGGGGCTAGGCATTTCTCTTATGGCTTTGACTTTATCTTCATCAGGTCTGATGCCATCTCTATTGATAACAAAGCCTAAATATTTGGTTTCTGTCTTTAGAAATTCACACTTGGACAGTTTTAACTTTATTTGGTGATGTCTGAGTCTATCAAAAACTGTTTCAACTTTGCGGAGGTGGTCTTCCATCGTGCCTGCGGTATGTATCAGGATATCGTCTATGTATGCCAGGGCAAATGGATGTAGACCCTTTAACACTTCATCCATGAGTGACATATATGTTGCTGGAGATCCTTTTAGACCAAATGGCATAACATTCCAAAAAAAACTTCCGATATGGGAACAGAATGTGGATTTCTGTTTTGCCTCAGGTGTCATGGGGATGCACCAAAAGCCTGACCTTGCATCAAGTGTGGTAAAGTATGTAGACTTTCCTAACGTCGCAAGTAGATCGTCTATCCTGGGGAGGGGGTAGGAAATGACTTTTGTGATTTTGTTCAGGGCTCGGTAATCGCAGCAAAAGCGACTGGACCCATCTTTCTTCGTTACGATAACGATGGGGGAGGACCATTGGGATCTGGATCTTTCGATGATTCCTGCCTGTAGCATTTCATTTATAGACCTTTCCACGAGTTCTCTGTTTTTCAAGGGCGTATGATAGGGTTTCATATGTATTGGCTCCTCTGTGGTTGTTTGAATGTCCATTGTGACAGTGTTAGTTCTGCCTAATTCCATGTCATTGAGTGCGAATACATCCTGGTGCTTTTCTACAAACGATTTCAAACGTTGCTTATTATCTTCTGTGGCATTCAGGGTCGCAAGTAGCTGAGCTATTCTCTCTCTGTATTTATGATCTGCTATGATATCTCTGGTCTGTCTTGATGCCTCCGTTTCATTCCCATAATCTTGGGACATTTTTCTTGCATCTTGTGAAAATATCTGCTCTTGGTATGTGGTTTTCTTTTGCGTATGTCTTTGCCGTTCATTGGGCTGTGCTTGGTATTGTTTCCTCTGCCATGTGCTGTGTGCATTTCCATTTGTCACTGCATTTACTGTATATACGTTTCTAGTATTATTTCTGGGGTAGTCGTTGTTGTGCCATTTTTTCTGATTATTTCTGCCGTAACTGCGCTTATCCGCGTACGTTACTGTATTTCTTCTGTTTGTGCTATAGGGCTGTCTTCTTTCCCTGGGCGAAAATTTTTCATTCTTTCTGTTTCCAACTTTGCTGCTATAGTATCCTCCTGTGGTGGAGTCATATAAGAATTCTTCCTTTTCTTCGGAATCTTCAATTGGTTTTGGGACTTTATCATATCCACCTGTTTTTGAGTTATATTGATACTCCATGGGGCATGTATCTCTGTCTTGTCGCTTCGGATATCCTCCTGGCAAGACAATTTCTGTTTCTCTGCTTCTTTCTGATATACAGCACTTCATCTTTTCTCTTGGTGTGTTGGGGCGTAAGAATGAGTAATTATAGTCATTCTCATACCGTAGCTGCCTTATTTCTCTCCTTCTTATACATGGACTGGTTTGTTTCTGCAGTCTGGGTGGGGTATGCTGTGGTGTAACATAACTGTGACTGGTATCTCTGCCATTTTCTGCATATGACTTATAACTGTTTACCTTTCTTGTACCATGGTTATTTGTACTACGATTTCGTGCACTATGTCCAGTGGGAGTGGTTGAGACAATTTGTGAATGGTCTCTATTGGTTTTAGTCTGTCTTATTGTTGACGTATCTACTTGTGCTACAATTGTGCCTCTATTTATAGTGGTAGTTTTTCCTGACATATTCAATATCATGATGGGGAAATCTCTGGACTTCGAGACTTCAGCGATTCCCTCTGTAATTTGCAACAATGGGTCATCAATAATGCTTTCTTCTGCTAGGGGCTGTATTTGAATTGATTGCCCTGGTGTTATGTACTCAGAATTTTTTACTCTGCCTTTTGCTATGACCAGGGAGTTTGGGGCCACCGTTATGGGAGCTGTCAGCCTTACCAAAGACGCTATGTGGATATCGTCCTGGAGATCTATGTATGTATTGTTGACTTTGATTTTCTGGAGGTCATAGTATATTCGAACTTTGTGTTTGTTAAAAAAATCCCTCCCTAGGATAAGATTTCTAGACATTCCTTTGGTAATGACAAATGGGTGTTCAAAATATGTTTCGCCTAAGGAAAATTTTAGCCATGTTGTCCCAACTGAATCTAGTCTTTGTCCCGTGACTGAAGCTAGGTGTGTTTTGGAGGGTTGAAATCGTACTAAGTGTTGGATCCTCTTGAACAGCTGGAACCTAATAAGGCTGATGGATGCTCCTGTATCTACCAGTGCCCTATATTGTTGGCCCTGTATAGCCATGATGCAGGAACTGGGATCCGGATTATTTTAGTTCCATCATGCAGCATTTCTTCATATTGTATTTTTCTGGATGGGCCCACTTGACAATTTCTGTTCTGTGTTGTTTCTTTTGTTTTGGACCATTTTCTGTGATTGTTGCCCTCACTAACGGTCCTGTTTAGTGAGTGGCGCGGCCGTTTCCCTGACGCATGAGGGGTTGAGGTGTGCCTCTGGTATACTGATTTCTAGTGTAATCACGTGGGGGTGGGCGGGTTGTTGTGGTTCATAACCTCCTCTTCTGGATGGTGCATTATTGTAATTTGCTCTACAGGACTTGTACCCATGTCCGAGCCTACCGCATGTGAAGCATCCGTTCGGATTAACATTATTGACGTCGTTTTGCCTCTGTGTGGGGGGTCTATAATTGCGAGGCCTATCATCTCGTTGTCGTGGGCGAGTCCATTGCCTCCTGGCATGGTCGACTTCCATAGGCTCATGCTCATTATAGTCTCTATATTCCGGTCGGGGTTCCTTACCTACTCTTTGTTGGAACCTTCGGTGAAGATTTTCCTCCTGTATTGCTGCTTGGATTGTTTCAGCAATAGTCTTGGTGTCTTTTCTAATAAGATGCCTTCTGATATTTTCCGCTCTAAGGCCATCGGCAAATATCCCCACTAACTGTATTTCTACATCAGGTGTGGTAGGGATTTCTCCGCAAAACGCCTCTTCTGCCATATTGAGGAATCTATCTCCAAAAAGTTGTACCGATTCATCTCTTTCTTGTTTCATGCTTCTAAGGACTGACCAAGCATGCATTTTGTCTATTATTTCCCCATATCTCTGGGTGAGCTCTTTTTTTAAGGACTCGTAGGTTTCTGTAGGGTACTGCTGGGACCTCCTTCTTAAAAAATCAGTCACGTACGAATCAGAACCTAACAGAGCGATTTTCTTTTTCTCTTCATCCGTTGTTGCCTCTGCTAGTGCCGCAAATTTATCCATGTCGGACAACCATCTTCTGAAATTTTTTTTGTTTGCATCGAACGGCTGAACAATGGATCTAACCTGTGTAAATTTCGCGTAGTTGTCATTTTTCTGTAGGGTTTCAGTAATTTGCCGTAGCGCTATTATTGTTGGTCCTTCCATATTTTGTCTGTCCTGGGGCTGCAGTGGTTGTGCTTGAGCGAATCTGTTTTCCTGTTGCTGCTGCTGTTCTACCCCAAGTTGCTGGAAATTTTCCATTAATTGATCCATCTTCGCTTCTGCTCTTTTTTTTTTTTTTTTTTTGAGGACTGGTCATACGGCACCAAATTGAGATGTGTGGCCGGGTAGGGTAGTGGGGGTTGCTGTTTAAATTGCAGAGAGTATTAGATTTTGATGACTAGCTAGCCTGCTAGAGGTGATGATTTCTCTCTACAGTCTTACAGGACTTAACCAGGTTCGGGGACAATCCTCTATGATGTTTTATTTTTAGAGCATATGGTTATTATTTGTGTTGCACCTGCAATGATTAGCTTTGGCATGATCCTTTTATAATTTGTATGATGGCTAACTGCAAACATATGATTCGTCAACAGCATTTGTGTTCAATGAAACAAATGTTTATTCAATTTCCAACAAGAACTGGGTTAAGTCAAATGGTAACCACACCAAATTTGCATAATAGCATGTTGACATTTAATAAACAAGCATAAGAAGTCAATGCATTATTTTAATGATGCAATATTCCTTATTGCATCTCGTAATCTTTTCAAGTTGCTAAAACATGGCGTGGCTCCTCTATCCTTCTAGTGTTCCTTCGTTTATTTGTTAATGTGGTCTAGATTTCACGACGTTTTTCTTATCTCTTCATTTCTATGAAGAGCCAAACTTTCTCTTATTCATTAGTATTCCTTAGTTTGACTTTCTCTCAGCGTAAGGACCTTCATCCTTGGTAAAAGGTTCAAATATATGCCTGGGTTTACAATTCTTTACCCAGTTTTCGAGCGTAGCTCCGTTTCAGTTATGACTGTGGGCTCTAACATCTATTGCATCAAATTGTTAGCACTACTTACGGTTCTCGTGAATTCACAACACATATCATTCTACATTTCGAAGTTACACAGTTGCATTAATTGTGCGAAGTCAATCTCCTCTATTAGAATATCACTGAGCAAAGAGAATTACGTCTTGTCTCGACCGCTCTAAATTCATTACTCATCAAAAAAATGGCTTCGTCTCTCGTTCATTCCGGGAAGAGGAAAGGGACTGAGCCTAACCATTGGTTGGAAAACACGTGACCAACGCACTTATACACGCGAAGCTTGGCCTAAAATAATGCGTGGCTTTTCGAAGCTAACCTGGTTTAATTAAACATCTGCGTTAAGATTTTTTTAATCTTCTGTTTCTATAAAAATTTATTTTATATGTTAATATAGCCTGTATCTGAAAACTCACGGTATACGCGGTTACAGCTGCATAACTCAAGGCGTAGTGATAACAGTCGTCTTGTGGCTTCGTGCATGGTGACGTAAACTGGCGTCAACTACTTGGGATGTTCTTTTAAACCCAAAACATGGAGGTTGTTTCACTCGTGATAAGCCAAATCACACAAATCTGAACTTCGAGGAATTATTATGACCCATATTATGACCATGTCACATGTCACCCTGAACAAGTTGTAATCCTCACAACCTACTCTCCGCCGTCGGTCTTACGTTTAATTCTTCCCGAGCTGCGATGGCTTGGGCTCAGTTCATGAAGGATGTATGCCCAGATGTTGGCCCGCTCAGCCATCTTGTTTGTCACCGGACGTTTTGGAGCTGGTAGGAGCTGTGAGAAGAACCAAAAATGGATTCCCTTCGCCGAGTTCTATATCTGTCTCCTGATTTCGCTTTACTTTGTGGGCCGCCACTCTTCTTCTTGGCTCATCGTTGCCTGCAGTCCTTATCATACCTATGCCACTGCCGGTGTAAGGGACTGACGTACTACAATCTTGCTTTTTGGCATTGTCTGAGTAGGGCTGCCTGTTCTGCACTCTTTCCCCTGCAGGTAGAGATATGGGTCTTGACGACTAGTTACAATCACGCCTACTTTCAGCGGCTACTTCACGTGAGAGTGGAATCTTTATACTGACTCTCTCTCTCTGTGTGTCTGTGGAACTTTCTGCCGCCGTGTCTTCTTTCACAGCGGGGTAGGGGCCTTGAGTGGACAGCTCGCTACAACATGCTGCGTTGATTTGCATTGAAAACACATCCTTGGTAGAGGCCCACGTGGACACCTGGTAACTATGTGGTCCCCAAAATCAGAACACTTGTAGCGTCGTATTCTTTTTGGCCCCTTCTGTGCCCAAGGCTTTCTCTTACTATCACTGTCTGTGCAACTGCTTACTCAGAGGAAAGGGGTGATCCTACAATCTTGGTTTGATGGGACCTCCTAGCACAGAAAACAGCGGACAGTCCTTGCTGGTTTTCCTAACAATTCCACAATCTAGGCATTTAGCTGTGCCACCTCCTTCATGAGACGCCATACTTCAGTGTCTCCTTCCTCAGACATTGCTTCCATTTGTGGCGTTGGTTGTGCATCCACACGCTCTCCTCTACTCATAGCAATAGCCCTGTGCTCTTTGTGACCATCTTGTTGCAGGGCTGCACTGCTCGGTGTTCTACTATTTCTGTTTGTTGTCGGCTCAGTGTCACTGTCTGCCTATCCGGTCGACGACGCCAATTGTGACAGGGTGGGCAAAAATGTGTTGAGATATTTGGTCTACGTTATTGACTTGCGGCCAATTCAGATTCGTACCAGACTCGTACACTAATAAAACTCGTGATGATTGTACCAGTGGTTGAGAACTGGTGAACCGGAGGTAGTGATGGCATGAGACAAGTCATGTTGTTAGCTGCACAGTTCTTAATGATAGCTGTAGAAGGGAACTGATAGGTAAGTCATCTTCTCGCTAGACCTATCGTATGCTCCAGGGATGTTATATAAAAATGTGAGTGCATCTTGCATTTATTCCCTACCAATGTTTAATGATTAATATTTCTTTAAACATACAACGTCTGGGAAGCGATTCTCATTTTCGTTTCCCAGCTAACGAGCGCTGGCGGACGCTGTCTCGAAAGATTGCGCGTGGTGTTCCCGATAAGGAGCCCTCCCAGTTCATCGGGTAGCGAGGCAGTGGTGTCGTGTGTGTTTGGCTCGTGTGTCCGTAAAGAGCAACCCCGGCTGTGATGTGAGCAAGCTGTCGCATCTCCGTATTGTGGCTTGACAATGGTTTCGAAAAAAGCCCGCTCTCACAATGAATCGTGGGACGGTAGTCAGTAAGCTGGTGTCGCTTTCGGCCCGTCCTGTCCGACTAGGTGAAAGTCTTGTCGACAGGCGGCCAGTGGTTCTTGCCTAAGGCGAAGAAAGTAATAATAAAATCACCGGGATTCGCTCTGCACAGAACATAGCGCTGTCTGCCTTCCCGCGCAAGAGGTCGAAGAAGTCGCACGTCTGTCCGGACAGTTATCTGGTTGACCCTACCGGTAGTTATATGCTTGTCTCAAAGATTAAGCCAAGAATGTCTGAGTTCACACTTTCTCACAGTGAAACCGCGAATGGCTCATTAAATCAGTCGAGGTTCCTTAGAGGACATGATCCTACTTGGATAACTGTGGCAATTCTAGAGCTACCGGTAATAATTGCTTACCAAGCTCCGACCCTCGCGGAAAGAGCGCTTTTATTAGTTCAAAACCAATCGTCGTTGCCCTTCGCGGGGCGAGGCGTTCCCACTGGTGACTCTGGATAACTTTGTGCTGATCGCATGGCCTCACGTGCAGCCGACGCATCTTTCAAATGTCTGCCCAATCAAATGTCGATAATACGTGACTTGCCTACCCTGTTTGTAACGGGTAACGGGGAATCAGGGTTCGATTCTAGAGAGGGAGCGTGAGAGACGTTTACCACATCCAAGGAAGGCGACGAATAACTCGAAGCGGTGGCGTCTCACAATGACCCCCTTTGCAGTGTAGAGAACCATCCTTTTCGTGGCATTGCACACACGCTAATTACTGGGTCTGGTGTGACCTCCACCAGCTGCGCCCGCTAAGTTGTGGAAGTTCTCTGGGGTTGCAAGAAAGCTCAAAATCAATACTCCAAATTATTTTGCAAGGATAAAAGAGTGAATGTCTCGAAACCGTGGCAATCAGAACAAACAAACAAGTGACCACACAATAAAATTATAACTAGAAATTTAAATAATTTAATAACTGCAGTTATAAACAAATCAATGCACTTTATTGTTTAATGAGGTGTAGTAAAACAAAAATTAGCACCTTGGTATATCAATATCTTACAAGATTTGACACAATTTATAAAAGTTTATTGTCACTGTTTAGTCGTTGTTCATCATGTGATTGGCTTGGGTGTCCTGGTTTGTGTTTTCACGTTAAGTTGTACTTAACATGTTTGACACGTTGTAGCAGCTGACTTCACTCGGTCATTAAAAACATCCGGACACAAAATTATTATTCTTATGCCAGGAAAAGTGTAGTGTTGGTCCAATGTTAACAATTCACAATTTTCAAAATTGTGTCACGTTTTTCACCACTAGTTGAACCTGCAAAATATGGCCAGGTTATAGTATCTGTGGTTTAGCATAACACACAGGGTATTTTTTTACATCCCATTTTCAAATTTTTTGCACATCCTTCATGGCCATATAAGGCCTTGCCACTGTGGTGAAATTACAGTGATGCAACGTTAAAATTCCTCCATTTATAAAGTAAACAGGTAAAATAACATGTAGGGATAAAAATATAGGTAAGGTACGATGATACATTCTCGCCCACGCCAGCGTGTTCTAGCGCCATTAGAACTAACTAGTTAGAACATGCAGACTAAACGACCTATCCTTTTAGACGGGGTAGAAACGGAGATAAAAGAAAAAAAAATGTGACGGTCTGAACACGTGTTTGAATCTAAAGTCTAAAAGACGCAATTTGTAGTTTTTAAAGAAAATATTACGCCACTAGTTGACACAATGTAAGGAAATGGACGAAAAAACGACCTTAGCTCTTGTTAGAAACAGACGTATCTTGGACGTTTTACGGTAATTAGTCGTTTTAGTTTGAATATAGCGGCAAACGCCGTACACGAAGGTTCAAAAACAAATTTCAAAACTAACCTTGAAAAAAGTAGGTTTTTTCTTAATAATAAGTTTAGGAGAATAAAAACTAGCTAGTTTGATAGCCCATCTTAATCTGAGAAATAATATACTTTTAATTACACAGACGGACAGATAACACGGAAGATATTGACGAAAGACTGCATTGTTCAATACAGACTAGCAGACAGTTTTTTGTGCATATTTTCACTAAAGTTACATTTTGACGTCCTTAAGACTAAAAATGCAAAAACAAACTGCAGGTGGACTAGGGGCACGGTAGGAGGATAGTAGCTAGAAATAACTTAGCATAGAATCTTAGAAGTAGGGGGAGACAAAATTTGTGTAGTTTTTTCTTGTAGTTTCGTCCAAAAACAAGTGTAATTTTGGGAAAAACCAAGTTGGGACGGACAGACCGACAGAAAAATACTACACACTAGACTGAGACTGGACCGAAATTGGACATTTGTAGTTTGAATATTTGAAAGGTAGAGAGGAAGTTCGCTGATTGGACAGAAGCTTTCATATTATAGAAAGAAAGACGCCCGCTAGTGCCATTTTGAAGAAGACTGTCCATTTACACAGTTCGTTAATGCTAGAGGTGTGATTTCCAGGAAATATTAAATATTATCAGTGGGACGCCCTAATCTAGCCAGCAGCTCAGCTGAGTTTTGCTAGTACAACTTAACTGTGTTCTCAATTTTGAATTGTGGTAAGGGAAAAAGCATTTACCTTTTTTATTTTAATATTTTGAGTGATTGATTCTGCCATGTCATGAAAAATGATTACGACAAGTGAGTGTTTATTCTAGGTCCCCAGCAGCAGTCCAGGGCCTAGAGGCAACCAAATAATATAGGAAAACATATCTAAGACTATGGAAGACAGATCTATATTTGAGATCAGTGGGAACATATCACCCACCTTATTGGATGGAAGAGGAAACTATTGAACATATTTCGGATGCAAGCAGTCATGGGAAACTGGTGCTATTTGATAACACCTGGGTGAGATGTGCTGAGTTGGTCAGAGAGATCTGACCCGATCTTTGTAAATGTTGTTTTGCTTTGTTGTGTGTAAAAGTGGTGCAGTAGGCAGTGTGTTGACACATGGCACAAATTCTGGTTTCAGAGTTTCTGGTCTGGCACTACGCTAGTGCCAGATGCTTTGTAGAGGTCCAAGAGTGGATGCCTAAGCAGCCCACCATTTTACTCCAGCTACTGTGAGGAGTGGGCCACTTGAATTCTGTACTGCATCGTCACAGGCCAGATAAGTGAAAACCTGGCCTGCTGTGGATTCATCAAACTTTTCCACAAATAAAATAAATAAATAAACAAAATCCTATTGTATAAACACTATACCTCAGTCCATATTTCAAAGACAATGAACATTATAAACAGAGATTGGGCATGATGACACCACCCCAACTAGACATCCAGTGCTAGTTTTCCAAAGACACTGTAGTTAGTATTAATATTATCCAATGTAACAATATATTTATGTAAAAAATTTTCACTTGATTATTCAATATATATATATGCACTTTTATTGATAAATACATATTGTTTCATACGTCCTGACCAGAAGTAACATTTGGTTCAGGACTAAATAAATTCAAAAATTTGTAACATTTCAATTCTAAAGCCAGTGTTAGTTGAGTTGATCATAGAGCTTATTATTATTATTATTATTCTTAGTATTTACATGTGTGTGTCTGTGTATTTAATTACCTACACATCACATTCCATTACCCTAGACATTAAACGTAGCTAACATACATAATAATAGAACAAGTCTGTTTGAGGTCGTAAGTGGTAGCAGAAAGGCATTCTGTAACACACATAAACTTTTATCTTCAGGAGCCTTCACAACTGACCTCATCCAGTACACTAGGTAACATAACAACCACGCAATAACATCAAAAACCACTACAGCCACTACAGTTGTTACTTAACATGTTTTGCAACTCACTACATCACAGATTTATCACTGACAACCTCCTACAAGATGTTAATTTCTCGTAGTGGTTTACTACCACAAAGACATTCAGCTGGAAATTTTATATCATTTCCTTTGCTTTAATCTTTAATAGAATTGTTATCTTCCTACATTCCAGTGAAATCGGCTGTGTATTTGGGCACGTCATGTTTGCGAACTAACACCTTATCATGTGACAACATGGTATAGTGTATCTTCCCAGACTAAAAGTCTGTGTTAACAATAGGAACTCCGCCAATGCCGGTCCCAAGCCCGGATGAAAAAGGAGGAGGGCGGCCTGCATGGAGGCCGTAAGGAGGCAGCCCCTCCACCATGCAAAGGCACAACAGGCCAATCACCTGTTTGTCTTAAACTATGATTACGAGCAATACAAGAGAGAAAACCGGATTGATTCTAAAGGCGACGAACTGGAACGGACTACGACTTATGGAACTTGGAACACAAGAAGTATAAATGGGAAGGAAGAGGAGCTGGTGGAAGAGATGAGGAAAGCAAAACTAGAAATCCTGGCTATAACGGAAACGAAGAAAAAAGGACAAGGAGTCATGGATCTCGATGGCAACACGTTGCTCTACAGTGGTGTACCCATATCTGAAAGAGCTAAAGGGGGCGTGGGTTGCATTGTGGCCCAAAATCAAAAAGATAGTATCAAGGGATGGAACTTTGTCTCGGAGCGCATTATGGTTGTAAAACTAAAAGATGGAGAAACCATAGTCAACCTGGTCATAGTGTATGGGCCAAATGAGGATGAGAGAGCAGAGGTCAAGGAGGAATTCTTCGAGCTGCTTCAAAGGACAGTGGATGACTGCCTAGATGAAGTTATCAAGCTCGGAGATTTTAATGCCAGAGTTGGAAATGACCATGCTAGATGGGGTGGAGTTATCGGAAGATATGGAGAAGATACTCTCAATGACAATGGAAAGCGACTCCTTTGATTCTGCAGTGAGCAGAATCTGATCATTACAAACACAAAGTTCCCCCATTAGCGCATACATGCATACACTAGATGTGAACCAACCAAGAATGAGAAGTCAGTGATCGACTATGCCATTGTTCGGAGAAGCTCATTCAGATATGTCCGAGATGCAAGAGTCTGGAGGGGGCCAGAGATTGGAAGTGATCACTACCTGCTAACAATCAAACGAACAACTGAAAGAGTTGCTCAGCCTAGGAACTGCCCAACATCACGCAAGAAACCAAGTAAACGAGCAGGAGAAATGAGCATTAGGACCTACAAGCTGAGAGAGCCAGAAATTAAGACCAGATATCAGGGGCTTATTGCTACAGCAGTGAGCAACACAGAAGAACGACCTGATGACTTGGAAACCCTCTGGAATAAATTAAAGGATATCATAAAGACAGCTGCTGCAGAAGCATGCGGTGAAGTCCGACTTGGGAACCAGAGAAAGAGGACACCTTGGTGGACAGAGGAAGTCAAAGAGAAAATAAGAGAGAAGAAAATGGCATGGAAACAATACTTAGGAGCTAAAAAACACAACAGGACAAATGGAAAAATATAGAGAATATGTGACACTCAGAACAGAAGCAAAGAACAAAGTGCTAGCAGCAAAACAGAAGTCCTGGGAAGAATTTGGAGAAAAGCTAGAAAAAGATGCACAAGAAAACCAGAAATTGTTCTATAAGACCCTAACGAACATGAGGAAGGAAAAACAATGCCCTCTCAAATTTATAAAGGACAAGCAAGGCAAATTGCTTACTGCCCCGAAGGAAGTAATGGAAAGATGGAAGAATATTTCTCAGAACTCCTGGATGGTGAGCATGGTGAAGCATCAGAAATGATAACCACTAGCACAGAAGAGAAAACCAATGATGGTGAAGATGACATAAAGATGGAAGAACTGAGGGCAGCACTAGAGAAAATCAAGATGGGCAAAGCAGCAGGGCATGATGGTATAACACCAGAAATGGTTAAGTACATGGGAGCATCAGGCGACCTATTACTCCTAAAGGTCCTACAGGCAGCATGGTGCAACAAGACCATACCAAAGGATTGGGAGATTGCCATCATAACACCAATTTTCAAAAAGGGTGACAATCGACAATGTGGAAACCATAGAGGCATATCCCTTCTCAGTGTCCCTGGTAAAATCTACTCTAGAATCCTAGAGCAGAGACTCCGACGCCTAGCTGAGCCACAATTGGATGAGGTCCAGTGCGGATTCCGAGCAAATCGAAGTACTCAAGACCTAATCTTCACACTCAGACAGCTGAGTGAAAAGGCCCTTGAGTATAAGAGTGAGATCCATCTTTGTTTCATAGATCTGGAAAAGGCGTTTGACAGGGTCCCCTGGAGCAAACTTTGGGACTGTTTAGCAAGGAAGAATATTCCAGCACCTCTGATTCATGCTATACAGAGCTTCTACAAGTCTTGCAGAAATTATGTGAGGACAGCAAACCATAAGTCAGAAGAGTTCAGGACCACCACTGGTGTAAGAAAAGGTGATATCCTATCACCTTACCTCTTCATACTCCTTATGGACGATGTCATCAAGGCATGTAAGGAGAGAACAAGAAAGTATTCAGTGGGGTACTGGAAGATGAGACAGGTCTATATTTCGGAGCTGGCATTTGCTGGTGATGTTGCCCTGATTGCTAAATCAGAGGCACATCTCCAATCCAACCTGCAAGTCTGGAAGGAAGAGCTGGAGAAGAGAGGGATGGTCATAAGCAGCTCTAAAACAAAATCCATGGTGATATCACGAGAAGAAAGAAAACATCAGATTAAGTTGGGAGAACAGGTCCTGGAGCAGGTCGACCACTTTAAATATCTCGGAGCTATTATAGACCGAAAGGGAGGCATCAAAGAAGAGTTGGCCACTCGAAAAGCCAGCGGCTGGGAGACTTTTTCAGGCCATAAATCGTGGATTCCTCAGCAAGAAAGAGGTTGGTAAGAAAACGAAGATTGGCTGTATACCGCTCCACCTATGTCCCAGTCTTGACATATGGATGCGAGTCGTGGGCAATGACTACAAACCAATAAACTAAGTAAGTAAGTTAACAATAGGAATCTCGCTCAGTGTAGACTCTTACTCTGTCTGGAGCTGGCGATAAGCAAAACGTCAATGTGGCACGTTCACTCTTGTGCTAAGATTCGACGATTTAAAGGACAAAATAACCAGGAAAGAGGGATGGGTGAGAGTTGTGACAAGATTACCTCGGTCGGGGCAAGCATAAACAATAGAAAATGAAAGAATAAGCACGCAGAAGGGATGGTCGAGTGTGTACTGACGGAGAGGATTGAAGACAAGAAAAAAAGAGGGACTAATTTCGTCACAAATGCCATCTGTTGTTCAGATATCAGACTCATCCGACAGGTGTTTGTCGACATTTGCCGGCTGTTGCAAATAAGATTACCTGCTTGTCTATCACTAGTCCGTCTGGCGTTAAACAATATGGATGCCACTAAATACAGACTTAATCCGTCTAGTGATGGCGATTAATCAAATAAGTGAACGTCGCTACAAAAACAGGTCAAACGGTCAGGTCCGTCGGGTTGGGCGACGAGGTCAAAGTAATATTTGCTAGATAAAGCGAAAAAGTGTGATAGTGGGCAGGTGAGAAGGAAGATAAAGAATGGCACATGAGAGGGTTAAAGGATGTCACAGTAAAATGTAATGACTGAATATATGACTCGTCACAGCATGTACAGTTGATGTGGAGATTCAA
The DNA here is from genome assembly GCA_024509875.1 of Oreohelix idahoensis. Lineage (NCBI taxonomy): Eukaryota > Metazoa > Mollusca > Gastropoda > Stylommatophora > Oreohelicidae > Oreohelix > Oreohelix idahoensis. The sequence continues at coordinate 41,545 of JAMPIV010009769.1, forward strand.
AGAATTCTTTAAATATAAATCATCTGTCTGTGCTGATCTTATTTTTCTTGCAATGTTTTTCATTCTTAAGAAAAATTGTTCGTTCATAAGAGATAGTGCTAACAAAAAGGGAAATATATTGATAGACATGCCTTGACAGATTGGGATTTATTTCAAGATAAATATATTTTCAGTAAAATATTACAAGGTCATGCTGATTAAACGCTTTCGTCAGGTCACTGTTATTTTGAATATCAACAAGCTTCATCTGGACCAAGTCAGGAACATTAACTGGATCAACTCCAAATGGATCAGCAAACAGTCGCATATCTTCACTGCGCTTTTTAAAATCTACAACGTGTGCATTGAATCCATCTGTCAGTTTAGTACTAAAGTAATCATAACAGAACACATCTCAATGTTCAACGTAGCTGAATTTCTTGTAGCTAGTGTAGGTAGATGAAACAGTTTCTTCACAGTAATATGTCTCTGTATCAGTTCCAGATTTAAAAAATAAAAGCTTAAACATCTTCAAAGAGTTTAAAGCTAATCTGTCCCATGTAATTTTTATATTCTGATCTGCAAAATGTTTTGTATTCCACGTCTTCCAACAAAGCTAAATTTTTCTTTCCTTTTCTCGTCATGAAATCTTTGATTTCATCACGGTGGCACCAGAATCTGACCAGTGTTGCAGCTCTACGCAGCCAGCAAACTAGAGAAACATAACTGAGATCTTTATGATTAGATCCTACTGCTTTAAGAAAGGATTGAAACAGTTGATGACTGAGTTCCTTGGATCGTGTGAAGTTGACTGTAGCGACATTATGTTCCATCACATGTTTCAAATCAATAGCGTGCTTATAATGAACAATGAATTGAAATGAGCTAATTTAACTAAACCAAGCTGATGAAAATAATTGTGCTTGCCTATCATGGCAGGTGCTTCATAATTGGTTAAACCACATAATTTGTCTGAAAGACTAAATTTTTAAACACACACTTGAGCTGATCATTACTGTCGTGATCCGCTGTTGCATCTTTCATTTGACATACGTCAAGCAGTTCTTCAACAATCAAATTTTTTTTCTTCCAAACTCCACTTATGAATATTGCCACCTTGGCTAAGTCACGAGTATCAGCAGTCTCGACAATAGCTAAGCTGGCAGACATATTGTCTGTCAGTCAGTGTTCTGAATATCTATTGCCAAGTCATCTATCCTTTTTGTAATGGTGTTTTTGTGAAAGGTTGATTCTCTCAACCACGGAGTTGTTATCCGGACATGCAGCGCCTGTAAAAAAAAAAGATCAAGCAGGATTTCACGAATCCTCCATAAAAGAAAAATTACCTCTTATAATTCTCCAGCTACATACAAATTTAATTTGGTTGCTACTTGTGAACTCTGATGTGAAAATCTAAAATTACTAGCAATAACCCGTCATAATTGACATGTTTTTAATTATAGTGTGTTGTTATTTCATGTATTACAGACGGTACTATTACTACTGTAGTCATTTCATTGAAGGCGACCGTCATCAGATATTTGTAGTGAAAATTACATGGATGTATTAAATATGAAGACATGGAGGAACCTTCCTATATGACATGTAGAGCAGTTATAATGATCTAATGAACCGGTAATTGACTAAATAACTAACATTTCTTTTATGACAATTTGTCTCGTTACTGTTCGTGCATCTTTTAAAATCTTGCCCTGTTCGACTTACTGCCTCTGAGAAGCCATGGTCGACTTACTGCCTCTGAGAAGCCATGGTCGACTTACTGCCTCTGAGAAGCCATGGTCGACTTACTGCCTCTGAGAAGCCATGGTCGACTTACTGCCTCTGAGAAGCCATGGTCGACTTACTGCCTCTGAGAAGCCATGGTCGACTTACTGCCTCTGAGAACAACGTTTGAAGTTTGACGAAACTCCAGTTCATGTACTGTTTACCAATTGTGCTGTTGGCTTCTTTCCATAATCAAACTGTTCATGCACACCGTCATTTGCGCACTTTTCTATTTTCGGGAGAGTACATACAGGTGTCGTGAAACGAAGTGTAACCCACTACTTTGTTAATCACTATGTCGAGATACAGATTTGCTTCAACCAATCAACGATCAACGTTCACCAGTCTCTGAGACAGAATAAATTAACGGCCATCTTGTTCACGCAAGATGGCCGATGAAAACTGAATAAAATTAGGCTGTATGAGACCAGGTACAAAACCGGAGGAAACCAATCAACTTGCTCCGCCAGGAACCAACCGAAAGCTTTCCTCAAGTAGTTACTTGACTATATAATCGGGCAGATTTTATGCTAACCACGCAACCCCGAACTTGACGCCAGAGATACAGACTGAAGAGGGAGAAGCTGTCACCTTGATTTATGGTAACTTACCTGAGGGCATCGACCTGCAACCTACTTCATTAAGTCGCGTCAAAACCTGGCCAGTTTAAAATCTTAGGAGGGTAAATATTTTTACGACAACCGTTGGTATTTGTTGTGTGTCATTTATACTACCTATCAGGTTACTGATTGTATCTTGGGGGGAATTAAGTAAAATGATTGTATTTCCTATTAGGATTGAATAGACGAAGACTAATAGGACTCATACTTCAACCTATTGTCTCCTATACTTCAATCTATTGTCAGTCTATAACTTCAGTCTATTGTCTCTGATAATTCCAAACTGCAATATAACCAAAACAGTCCTTGTTAGGACTCAATCTATTGTCTCCTATAACCTGCAATATAACCAAAACAGTCCTTGTTAGGACTCAATCTATTGTCTCCTATAACTCAATCTATTGTCTCAGATAAGACCAACTCCAATATAACCAAAACAGTCCTTGTCAGGACTCATTCTATTGTCGCATCTAACTCCAATCTATTGTCTCCTATAACTCCAACCTGATATATCACCAACCAGTCCTCGTCTCATATACTCCTATCATAAGAACATAACAATATTGTTAGGATATATGTTACCAGCTATTGTCAGAGAGGGCGTGATATAGTATAGGGGGAAGGACATTGTTGTATCACATCTAGGTGTACATATTGTTGGATTTATTCATGTATTGATTTATATTATGGGATGTATTCATGTATAAAATGTATTCATGTATTGAATCTACATTATTGAATGTATCCATGTATTAGTTTATCAGAAAGAATGTTTTGCAAGTAGACACCTGTCTTGTCTCGCTATTGCTAAATCATACTGAGCCATGTTGTCATTCATCCCACATGCATACATCGGAGACACGCTCATTTCACTCACACTAGAAATAGGTGGGCTTGAGGACAGAAATTAGCCCCTATTTTTGCTTTGTTACAGGTTTAATTGTGTCCTAAAAACCTGAGGTCGTATGTTCGAGTCAATCCCGCTGCCTGGAACTCCGCAGGAGCATAGAGGTTGACCAGACTCTACATCTTTGGTCCCCCTCAGTCTTGGGTGGACTAAAGGAACGATACTCTGCCGGTGGTGTGAACCAAACAAAGAAGAACAGACTTAAGAGAGATGAGTACACATTAGTACCATTTCTGTCGGCATTGTGAGCATAGAACTGTCAATGAAGAAAACGTGAATTAGCGTAGCAAGAGACAATAATAAGATCATAGTGGATAAATTATACGTAAATAACAGCATAGCTGATAAACGTTATATCCTTAATTAACAGCACCGCTGATATAATTTTTTTGTTCCTATAATTGGAAAACGTGTTGTAATATTTATAAATATAAATATTTGTAAATCATATGTAAACTTACCAATTCATTTCATTCCATTTTTTTTTCAACATTCACCTTTCAGCACAAGAGTAGATAGTGTATATATACTAAATAAAATATAAGGAAATTGTATTTTGAACGACTTGTCAATTTTATCATTGTTAAGTAAAAATCTGTTTCCTTGCTTTGTTTAATATCACAATTGGTTACACAGCAGAGGTGGCGCTTTATGTCGGTCTCCTCTATACTATTGTTTCGAGATCAGATCATTCACAGCCGTAACTAATTTGTGATACCAGTAGTCCTCTCAGACACTGGGACTTCACCATTTTCTGCAGAAATTCTATTTCTGTAATTGTCAGTACTATACTGATCCAAGAGCCAAATAAAACCTCTCGCCACAACAGGGTGTCCGAAAAGTTACTGTGCACTTGAATATACGGCAGACTAGAGTAGCGGTTTTGATGTGAGAGTTGTCCGTTCTACAATAGGCGTGACCTTGACAACAGACGAGAGCAATGTTTTTTTTTTATGTGAGGGTTGTCTGTTCTTCCCTAGGCTTGGCAGTGTTGACAGTCGCCCACGCACCAGTGCGTAGCAACAGTCGGAGTAAAGCGTTGTTGAACTGCAGTCCAGGTTCAACAACGACAGTGGATGAGCTGAAGGTAGCAATCACCACCCACATTCAACAGATCCCACTGACAACCCTGCAGAAGGTCTTCGACAATATGAAGAAGCGTGTTCAGACATGTCTTGAGGAACATGGTGGATATTTCCAACATCTGCTGTAGAAGAAACTGCTGCATGGTACTGCAACGTTGTATGAGGTACTTTACTGCACAGTAACTTTTAGGACACCCTGTATAAGGGAAACAATACAATTATTGTCTTACGTTCAACCACAGTTGCAACCCTTTGTTGTGGTTGAAAGTTAATGCACTCTCTCAAAAAATAGAAAAGTGCGCAAATGACGGTGTGCATGATGTGACCGACCAACGTACTTACGGCGGGAATTATGGTATTGGATTTCTGTACAATAGTATTTTGTCTGAAAGAGTTGGTGCGATCAGATCTAACCTGACCACTGAGACCACCATACCGAGTCGCATGTTTCGGGCTGTAGAATTTGTTGATATTTGATTTTTAGACTACAGCTTTTGTTTCTGGACAAACTCGTCATAAGCACACAGTACACTACAACTTGGAACATTCTCTGTCCCGCTAGCTTTGACAACCAGACACTCATTATCAGGTACCATGTATCTGTAAACAACAACTTGGAATATTCTCTGTCCCGCTAGCTTTGACAACCAGACACTCACTATCAAATAGAACTTATCTGTACACAACAACTTGGAATATTCTCTGTCCCACTAGCTTTGACAACCAGACACTTAATAACTAGTACCATTTATATGTACACAACAACTTGGAATATTCTCTGTCCCACTAGCTTTGACAACCAGACACTCACTATCAGGTACCATTTATCTGTACACAACAACGTGGAATATTCTCTGTCCCACTAGCTTTGACAACCAGACACTCACTATCAGGTACCATTTATCTGTACACAACAACGTGGAATATTTTCTGTCCCACTAGCTTTGACAACCAGACACTCACTATCAGGTACCATGTATCTGTACACAACAACGTGGAATATTCTCTGTCCCACTAGTTTTGACAACCAGACACTCACTATCAGGTACCATTTATCTGTACACAACAACGTGGAATATTCTCTGTCCCACTAGCTTTGACAATCAGACACTCACTATCAGGTACCATTTATCTGTACACAACAACGTGGAATATTCCCTGTCCCACTAGCTTTGACAACCAGACACTCACTATCAGGTACCATTTATCTGTACACAACAACGTGGAATATTCTCTGTCCCACTAGCTTTGACAACCAGACACTCACTATCAGGTACCATTTATCTGTACACAACAACGTGGAATATTATCTGTCCCACTAGTTTTGACAACCAGACACTCACTATCAGGTACCATTTATCTGTACACAACAACGTGGAATATTCTCTGTCCCACTAGTTTTGACAACCAGACACTCACTATCAGGTACCATTTATCTGCAGGACGACAAATGTAAAAGGTCAAGGTCAAGGTAGTCCCATATTAGACACTGTCGTAGAGGAGTGAAGGGTTAAAGACTTCACTAGGTCCAGCTTTATGGGATAGCGCGTGACTAGGTCCAGCTTTATGGGATAGCGCGTGACTAGGTCCAGCTTTATGGGATAGCGCGTGACTAGTTCCTGCCCTCACTGCCGTTGTCGTCCCTAACTCAATAGCAGAGTCAAGTACACAGTTACATTAGGGTAGACTGGAGTATGAAGTTACCGGGTTTTGAACTTGATAATTTTGCCACTAGAAGCAAATAGTCTAACCGTTCTGACAACAGTGATAACTGGGTGTCTGGGACACGAACGTGCAAAGTGTGTGAGTGGATTGATGTATTTGGGTCTGAGGAGATTTTAATCCAGATTATTATGTCAGCACTAGTGCCATTATGGGCGTGTAACGGGATCCTTTACTAGTGCCATTATAATGTGATGGTGCCATAATAAACGCCCCAAAATCTCCCTGCAGTTCATATTTGTGTGCTTAGAAACTGAAGTAAATAGTTCTACACAAGCCTGCCGCTTTGCGAGTGCGCGAGCGTAAATCACTCGCCAGCACGCCAGCCCTGCGTGATGCGGTTATTTGGCGTAAAGAATACGGGAGCGCCACAGGCCAAAGGCAGTTTGGTAAGATTCGCAGTAGATGCAAGATGTGAAAGACACCCAGAGTAAGCAGAAGTTTGCACGGGGTATGAGAACACGTTTGATTTTAAGGTAGATTAGATTATTTCCAAGTGAAATTACCATTATTTCCCTGTAGCTTTAGTGTGACTGCATGGCCTTCCACGCTAGCATTATCCCTACTACTTCCACGCTAAGCATTTATACGTGCTATAATATGCTACATAAAAGAATGACAGACCTCAAAAGCAAATAAGACGTTTTTACACAAAACGCAGTATCATTCAAAGTTCAGTTGGCAGTTACTGCTCTGACAGGACAAACGTAGGTCAGTCCGAGATAATAATGAATGGATTTTATGCGCGGAAATTGGGAAATGAATGTTTGTGTGATCTGGTTTTTTTTATCCAATTGTTAAGTTGGAAAAGATCACACATGTGAAAAAAGTCGAAATAACAGAAAGTAGTGTGCAAAAAGTCGAAAACAGAGAGTCGTGTGCAGAAATTGTACCATGCGGAAAAAAGAAACGGCACGTGTGGAAAAAGGCGGGAAAAAAGAAGAAATAGTATAAATAGAAGAGATGTGGGCGATAGGCAGAGATTTCAGGATTTATGATTCCAATGATACCATGATTTTAGACTAGAGGATTGTTACAGATAGCGTTAGGTGAACTTCGTCTTTGAGGATATCAAGACAAGTTTTTATTTTGAGTAGACAAGTGTGTATATTATTCAGTTGGATTATATATTTTTTTCATTTTGGATAAACAACCATCATTTTGTGAAATTTACAGTGTTTGTCTAATAACATCAATAAACTTTAATATAATTTTCTACTGAATTGCTGTTTGTGGAAATTTACAGTAATTTCTTTTGGATATACGTTGTTGTGCTGAAACTGTTTTGCTTATCACCAAACTCAAAGGGAAGAACCTACCTGGGAAGAAGAAAAATGAGTAAAGGTCAAGTATTACCATCTCTGGCGGAAGGCCAGTTAGCACTTGAACCACAACAACATATAAAAGATTAACTCTGACTAAATAAAATCAATATAACTACTAGTGCCATATAACATACATGGCCACATATCTTCAAATTGATGCCGTGACCTGGCATACAACTGACGCTGGCACATATCTTCAAATTGATGCCGTGACCTGCGCACAAGTAACTGACGCTGGCACATTAGAATTATTTTCAGCGTGACTCGGTTCTAATGTTTGAGAAAATAGATAAATGTATTTCCAAAGGAGATTTCTTTTAGAACATTATAATTAGTTTTAAAGTTATAGATGAGCGAAAATAATGTGTGGATAGGTTTTATTAGTTGTGTGAAGTCCAGATCACGGCTGTGAGAATATAGAAGGAACCTATTTCATTCATGAAAACGGGCAGAGAAGCGATCTATTACTTAAATTGAGATAGTACATATTATTATTAAATGTTGGCAAGATGGCAGCCACGTCTTAAATGTGCATAAAAATTGCGCCTGTGAGTCGACATTAACACTCTTAGTTACCACGTGCTATAGGCCCAATGATGTTAAGCTATTTATTATTTGAGAGCGCAGTGGGCTTATTATAACGTTTGTTAGCTTTGTTAGTTCAAGAGTTATTTTGTTTTATTCTTTGATGTAAATGTAATTTAGTTAGTGTATTTCACGAATATTGATTATAATTCTACTGTATATTTTTAGTGGTTTGCTTTGAGGCGAGATTAGTTATTTAGATTTCTGGTGAGCGTAATGCCACTCCTTTGTGCGTAAAGCACTTTGAGACATAAGCGTTCCTCTGTTTGCACTTTGCGGAGCATGGAGACACCAGTGCGGCTGAGTCCAACAGTAGCCTGCAAGAAGCATTGATATGCTATGGCAGCGGTTTGTTTCTGTAACAAAGTGTTTCATTTGATGAGTTCCTGTCACGTAAGGGTGTTGATGTTATTAAAATCTAAAGTTATCCTGGACAAAAAGATGTATCAGATGATACCAGGATAGTGCCAGATAAGAGACTGGTCTTACAAGAAATATCCCCTTTTCTGAAAAAGAATAAGGGTGTATTGACATCAAAGGTAGAATCAGCTATATAAACCTCCAGGTGTGATGAGAGTGGATGTCCTGAAAGTCTATTTGCTCCCTTTCACGATTCTCCCCTGATATTATGTGTTATTATTATTATTATTATTTATTATGGCTAATTATGCTAGGGGTACTAATTATGGTCTATCTATATATAATATGTATCAACAAAACTTGGAACTCAATTTAAATAATTTCTGAAAGTCTGATGGTACATATTTACAATTTATTTAACCTATACCGTTTCTCTTTTCGGTTAGGTAAGTTAAAAGAAACTCAAATGTATTTACAACATAAAATAAATAAACATAGAAACTTTAATTATCAAACAGAATCCTGTACTTAAGTTTCTATTTTTCTACACAGATTAATATTATAATTCAATATGTTTGTCACTAATGTTGAACTGTGAAGGTAGTAATAGATACATTCTGTCCATAAGTAATCATCCTTCACTGTGTCTTTATTACTTTATATTTTATTTTCTAGTGGTATATGATGAATAGGCTGAACAGTGGCTTTGTGTTGCCACTTAACTTGTTTTGTAGAAATCACTCACACTCCCGCCATGGACTAACACGTCTGTGAATTGCCAGGCAGTGGAAACTGGGAATCTGGCTCCAATGACTTCAAGAGCACTCGCTCCTCAGAGTCCAACAGAGATAGATGATTCATATACTTCTGGTAGTTTGCAGGATAAAACCTGGAATACAAATAATCACAACCCCTGTATGGTCCAGCACTATTCTGTCCCCACATATAATGGACATAACAAACATTGTCAGACATTGTGCTAACATATGCACAGGACAATTTACCTCACTACCACTCACAGCCAGTTCACTGTGATTACAATTTCCTTATAAATTCTAAGTTAGATCCCTGTGTCCACGATCTGCCTCCATACAATGATTTGGTCTAGTATAAAATACTAAGTAATACTTTGATCGATTCATTACAACAATTCCTGTCATCATTCCTTATGTTCCGGATAAGTGTGTCGTTCATTTAATAAATACTCCTTTAAATACTTTATCAAACTTTCAGTCGTACTTTGGTCATCATTCTCAATTATTCTATACATTTCACAAGGCTGGCTTTTGCCGCTAAAAGATTACACATGCTTGTATTTCAGCCTGCAGCACACTCGACCTGTAAGTTTCTTAACATATTGTACACACTTCCTAAGGCACAAGTGGATTAATCACAGGGAAAATATATATATATATATATATATATATATATATATATATATATATATATATATATATATATATATATATATATATATATATATATATATATATATTCATTCTTACCCTCAGGCAAAACACACAAGCTGTTAATCGGCATCTAATGTCTGCTCTACAGATACGGATGGCAAAGGTACATGACGTTTACTCTTTTACCGCTTCTTCTGTTCAGCTGTGGTTTTTAAATTTTGTGGCCTCAATTTAGCCAAGGGCAAGGTCTCATATACTAGCACATCCTCCGTATCGGATGGCATGGGGCAAAAGGGGTGTTAAAAATCTCAAAATGAGGCATAATTTTGCTCTCAGTTCACTTAGTAAAAATTAATATTTCAAGTATCTTTCTTATTTATGGGGCGATTTTGGTCATCTAAAGCTTGAATTATACTGTGAATTATTCTGTATCGATCTATTTACTAATTGGTTAGTTTGCAAAATGCATTTTAATATATGCATGCTTTAACTAGCTAAATTTGGACTAATCTGATGTAACGAAGCCCTTTCACTCAATATTTCTATCTTACTAAAATACTATTCGAGAAGGTTTTTACACCTACCTGTAATGTAACATTCCCGTTGTTGAATTATATAATCCTTCCCGGTGATACTTCTTTATTCTTTCCTAAATTAAATGGCATTGTACCATCGGTTACACAAAATGGGCCTCTATGTTCAAGCATAGTACGTTTCACAACACACACCAAGAAGGACGCGTTTTCATTGGCTAGTGTATCAGAGAGTTCTCAACATATGGCGTGCGGTATGGTCAGATTTACTCCTAAGTATACAGAAAACCGTATTGTGAGACAGACTAAATCACGACAGTTCCCAATCTCATCAGTCGGCATATACGACATGCTTCAGAGTGCAGCGACGAATATTGATAGGGATCAGTTGCGAGGTGGTGGTTTATGCTCATTAATGAGAGTATTCGATGTACATATCGCTGAATATTATTGTTATGATTAAAATTCATAACATTTATGTCAATATTATAGGCAGCTCGACAGGGCTCCTTTTTTGTATATTTTATACGGAGTCATTTATTAATTAAAGAATTGACATCATGCCTGTAGGGCTGACTAGCAGACGTGAATAAATTAAGAGCAGAAGTTAGGAAATCGTCTGCAAGAAGAGATGCGGCTTATGTTCTGAAGTGAGCGGACGCATGTGTTTCGAGCTCCTGCAGGATTTTGTGTTTTTCCTGAATTATTCGATCACCAGGACACCAAGATACTTGGCTGAGGTGTCCCTGGCGTTTTCTAGTAAGGAAATGTGTGATTATTCATAATGATGTCCAAGGGACGATATTAAATAAAATTTGGAACGAGTGAAAATGACCAGCGTTTCATAGAGAACGGACTGGACGAAACTGTAATACTGCATTTGCCTTTGGGCCTACATAAGTATAATTGGAGCCGTTTTTTAGAAATATAATAAACTGTATTTGTGTATAACTGTGAGAAATGTGCTCAATACAGTTATACTGACTACGTGTTGTTGGACTACCCCTAATTTACTTTGGCCACGGAGACTCTTTCCGAAACAATAGACAGAACGACACGTATCAATTATTCTATGTCCATTTTATTATCATTTAATTATTGTTATGTGTAGAATAGTTTATGAGAGCACTTGGGTCTACTTGGGAACAAATGATGTATCATCTCGCTCCTTATAGAGCATAGGGCCACCAATGTGACTGACCTTCTTATGGAGACCGCACAAAGCATTCAGATGCTTTTGCAGTAGTAGCTTCGGTAGCAATCGGTGTTACATGGTGAGATTGTCAGCCTCATGCACAACATCATACTAATCTCGCTAGACGACATGCATAGACTGAGTGTGTGTGCACATGATAGTTGAATGTTTCAGGTGGCGTGGAAGAAGGACAGTTTGACAGGTGAGAGCATGGTGTTTCTCATTATTTAACTATTATGATTTTAACTAGTCGGTGCTTTGTTTGCGTTTCAAGTTAGCAATTGAGCACTGGCTGGGTGTTTTGTTTTGTTTGTTTGTTTAGTGTTTGCTATATTTGCTCTTTGTCACTGAATGGGTTGTATCAATAAATACAGCCCCGGCCTTAGAATCAGAGTTTTGTTGTTGTTTGGGTCGGGTGCGAGTGTGCAAGAAAGTGATCACATATCACAACATCATCATCATTTCTAGCCCACACTATCACAATAGTATCTTACAGGATATGGAAGTTTCCATGTTTAAAAAAAACCTACCCATACTGAATTACTGGAGCCGTTCTCCGATTTGTTGCCGACTCTTCTGATAAGTCTCCTGTATGGTATGTTGTTTTGTATTACATCATATCACTGCACGTTAATCTATTTTATGGAGAATAAAGATTCTGATAGTCGGATATATATGTATGAAGCTTGTTAGTATAAACACCCATATTGAGATACAGTAGACGTTTTCCACCGTTTTGTTAGTTCTAGTAATTCTCCTGTATGTTAGGTTGTATTTATTATATTATATTACTAAATGTCATTAATAGATAATACATATTCTAATATTATATGCATGTAGGTGAAATCATATTGACTTCTAGAATGTTATAAATTCTAATAATTCTCCAATATGGTACGTTGTAGTTTATTAAACCATATCAGTCCATGTTAATGTATTTCATGGAGAATAAAGATTCTTATGTGTATAATTATATAGTTGGCACTAGGTGGTACTAAATTTCAGATTATGGTGAAATGTTACAAAATACAAGACAATTCTGTCATATAATCATCTTTTTATACGTCATGTCTATTTATAATAAGTTCATTACTGTGGCTTATGAAATGGGTCTCTCATCATTTTAGGTTTAAATGTGTTAAAATCTGCCAAACACTGTTAAAGAAAAACTCACACGAAAAAGCAGAAGTCTTTGACAAGGAGGATATTATAAAGATGAAAAAAAAAACAAAAAAAAAACAAACAAACAAATAAGGCATGAAAAAAAGGAACAAATACAGTAACTAACAATGACTGATATTCGCCGTTGAGAAAAACATGAACTTGGCTGCCGAGTTTTGCTATTGAGCCGTGCACTTTTGTGGATCTCAGTGTCAGAAACCTGTTTAATTCCTTTTAGTTCTGATTCGACCAACTGTGGTCTTATATAGGAGATTATTTTTGGAGTGGAGATGGGCGGAGCTCCGACCAAAATCTCCACAACATAAAAATGGCGTTCATTGGCTGGTAGCCACGGCACCAAAACATATTCACACGGTTAAGAAACCATGAGATAGATAAACAAGCCAGGGTTAATGTTTATTGAACACACAAGTCATTTATTTATCTGCGTTTAAATGATTTGTTATAGTGATGATAACAATAATAATAATAATAATACGTTCTCGGTAATATGGCGATTATCATATCATTCACACACGAGACCGAGAGGACGAGTGCTACAGACAGGGGTCGAGTTTAGACCCTCCGGGGGCCCTAAGCACTGACAATATTATGGTGCCTCCCCTCCCCCTTGTTTTTCCTATAAAATGTATAAAAAAAAAATCAATATTAAAACCGAAATCCATGAGGCCCACAAGGGTAACAAAGAGTAACACATTTTATATTTGTATTATAGCCAAATTGTCTGACTCAGCACAGTTGTCCTGCACTTACAGACTGTATTATAGCCAAATTGTCTGACTCAGCACAGTTGTCCTGCACTTACAGACTGTATTATAGCCAAATTGTCTGACTCAGGACAGTTGTCCTGCACTTACAGACTGTATTATAGCCAAATTGTCTGACTCGGCACAGTTGTCCTGCACTTACAGACTGTATTATAGCCAAATTGTCTGACTCAGCACAGTTGTCCTGCACTTACAGACACCCATGGACAGGACAATGGATAGTTGAACAGCTACAAATGTGGGAAATATATATGAGTGGTGCTGTCATTACAAATGAAAATATGGAAGACAGAAGTGACAATAAAATTTCAACCAATTTGATCATTAACATTCAACCTTCAATCAGCTACACGGTTAGAAGGTTTCTCTCTCTCTCGGCATCAAGGTTTCCAGGTTCTGGTAGTGTCAGGCCAGTCTAAGCAGCTGTAAATGGGTACCTGACTCTGATCTTGAGTTAAGGAATACAAAGTGGAAGGAAACTGGTCACCCCACGTCATGGGCGGGGCCTAGTATGGTCAGGCCTCTTACACTTTACTCCTCTACGGCAGTATGTGTTATGGCTTTGACCTTTAACCCCTAGAGGGCTGGTGCCCTAAGCACGAGCTTAGTGTGCTTCGTGGATAATCCGGCCCCGGGCTTCAGACCTAGCAAGTCGGTGATCTGTAGGCATGTTGTTAGTTTGAAGGTAAGATATCTCCAACTATGACTAAGGCATACGATGTTCGAACATGTAAAAATTATGATGGCATTCATTATGCTAATGTGATGATCGGGGTTATGAGGAACCCTTGTCAAACTGTTATAACTTCTCAGTTTCTTATGAAGTGACTTCCTGTTCTGCTCCAACATACACAGATATTTTTAGAGTACTACAATTGTTATCCTTTAGGGAAATGGAATAAAAATCAATATGCCGACCACAGATACATAGTACTGGATATGGTAAATGTTCAAATATAAATTGATGGAGTAAATCTGTCTCCCATATGATGTTATTTTATAGAGAGGACAGTACTAAGAGATGAACTGATGGGATATAGCTGTCTCTTCCAGCGTGTTGTTTTCTCTACTCATAAAAAACACACACACATACACCTACACACACAAACACGCAAGCATTAAGTTATGATCTGAACTCTAAAGATGGCCACCAAATTCCACGTGACCGGAAGTTTAAAGCAATGTTGTGGCGATGTTACCACTTTTCTTGAAGTCAGAGAACATTCAAAGCTACTACTGTCTTCATCATCGACCTGCGCTTGTAAATTTTGTTTCACGTCAAATCGCCAAATGATGTATATTGTGTCAGTGAGCTTGCAAATGTCATAGGACATATAACGTTGAGGAACAAAATGTCAAAGAGTACACTGAAAAAAACGGCTCAGTGATGAAACAAACATGATTTTAAACCGTCAAAAATCTGAACACGTATGAAGCGACAATGCCACCTAGACTAAATTCGACGAAATAAATAAAGGTATCTGGAACCTTCTGGTTTCATTTATATTTAATCTTCACTAATTTTGTTTATAGTTATTTATTTATGTATTTACTTGTCTGTTGTTGTCTTTTGGCTTCTTATGGAACATGGAACATGGAACATGGAACAAATAGTGTAGCTGGTTCCTGTACAGAAAGCTCGTGATAAAACATTGATGTACTCTTGCTACTGTAGTTTCTGTCACGATTATTTTGACATGATGAGGTTGTCAGCTACATCCACGCACAACCTCATATTAGCCTCCTCTTACGACTTGCCTAGGGGAGCAGTCATCATAATCTTTCTTTCTCTCCTCCCAGACCCGCGGCAATGTCACCAGGATGTTTTTACTAATGCATGTATACAATTGAATTATAGCTAGATGTTTCCAATTTTTCCACAGTGCGTTATGTTGCTGCAGTTAGAAGCACCTCAAAAATTTATACAATTAGTCCTTTTGTCAGCTTTTATTTGATGATGTATTTGACATGGTATAGACATTTCTAGATCACGATTTTTAGACCCGGACCAATGTACGTACGTCTGCTGGCAAGCACACGTTTTCTGTCACCAGAAATAATTTTTGAATTGAAATCTTATAATGCAGTAGCTGCGTGGATGGGCCGTCACATCCGGCTATGACGTGTGCATTTACGTATGATGGTATTTATAAACAACAACATAAATAAAAACTATAACAAAATAATAAGCCTTAGCAAAGAATGTCAAGAATCAAATCTGACAGTAAGAAAATCTAGCAAGGATGTTGTGAATTAGTCCAGGACGCATGGGCAAGTTTCCAACAGAATTAAAGATTTTGCCGGTGGCGTATTCACTATGACGCATTTTAGATTTCATTGTGCTACATTATAAACGTGATCACGGAGAAAACAAAATACTGGACATTATAACTGAGGATAAGGGCGTTAGGGGGGAATAAAAACGAAATGAGCACCGAAAGTTGAAGAAACAAATATATAAAACACAGTCACTGAAGTTAGCCATTGATGCTTACAGAAAAATCAGTATTTCATTTAGTTTATTCTATTTTCTTGTCACGTCTGGCGTCTCGGGTGGTGTCACGAGATTAACTCCCCTTTCTCTGCGGTGATGGTCCAACAGTGGCCAAAATTGAGAGTGTCTACTGAAGGTCTTCACAGGTATCTACTGAAGGTCTTCACAGGTATCTACTGAAGGTCTTCACAGGTATCTACTGAAGGTCTTCACAGGTATCTACTGAAGGTCTTCACAGGTATCTACTGAAGGTCTTCACAGGTATCTACTGAAGGTCTTCACAGGTATCTACTGAAGGTCTTCACAGGTATCTACTGAAGGTCTTCACAGGTATCTACTGAAGGTCTTCACAGGTATCTACTGAAGGTCTTCACAGGTATCTACTGAAGGTCTTCACAGGTATCTACTGAAGGTCTTCACAGGTATCTACTGAAGGTCTTCACAGGTATCTACTGAAGGTCTTCACAGGTATCTACTGAAGGTCTTCACAGGTATCTACTGAAGGTCTCCACAGGTATCTACTGACGGTCTTCACAGGTATCTACTGAAGGTATTCACAGGTACCTACCTTCGATCAAGATTACTCCTGGCAGAGTTGTAGATAGAAGAATGATGATGCTTCTATCTCGAGGGAGTCTTCATAAGATAATTCAGAAATCAAGAACAATTAGACTGAGCAATTATTAACTTTGTGTCTGCCCGCCGCCTTTTATGAAGAATTATTATTATGTATTTTAGCTCGTTCAAGCCCCCTACTGATTTAACTCAGTAAAATATAACTGAAATAGCTCTGTTATAAGTATTTAAAATGACTGAGACATACGGGTGCAGTTCACTCAAAATGACTAAATCAACTATAAATGTGTATATTTACTTGTAACAAAATTTAATAGTCAATGATCGTTAACAATTAATAAGAGTGGAGTGAACTTGGATAGAGTCTTTATAATTTCCTCATTGGTAATGGTCTGATTTGAAAATAGAGCGTTTACTTGGCAGCTTTGAATGGATATTTAGCTGCCAGTAAGATTGTCGGTTGGTTTTCAGCCAATGCTTGTTCTTTGCAGGTTATGGACTGGTTCACTCGTCAGTGGTCAAGTTTGGTGGTTGCAACAGTCCCTCTTAGTATCGTGGGTGTGATGATATCCCATATTTCACCGATCAAAATATAGCATCTAGTAGTTTGTAGGTATAAAATAACATAGGTATTACCACACCACCAAAAGACTAGTTTTATTTCTCGGTTCCTAAAGGGTTAACGCGTAAAACGCCGATAGTTGAAAATGCCAATGTGACGTTACAGACTTGCAAGCCTTACCCAAAATGCATGCGTGAAAGTTAGTGTAGTTAGAAATCGTGTATTTCTTGGAAAAGACAAGGGAGAGAACGGGGGAAATGCATAGACCCTGTTTGAATTTCTAAACTGAAACTAAATGGCCTAAACGAGCGATAGGAAAAATAAAGACTAGAAATGAAGATTAAAATGCTACTAATTAGTTGTTAAATATATAATATGCGTTAGTCTAAATATTTTAGCCTACTGTAGAAAGAAAGATATGTTATTTGAATAAATATAAAGGAAAGACGAAAAGGGT
The DNA here is from genome assembly GCA_024509875.1 of Oreohelix idahoensis. NCBI lineage: Eukaryota > Metazoa > Mollusca > Gastropoda > Stylommatophora > Oreohelicidae > Oreohelix > Oreohelix idahoensis. The sequence goes on from JAMPIV010009769.1 coordinate 59,088, forward strand.
AAAAATAATAGCTAGAA
>JAMPIV010009770.1:0-40000 GCA_024509875.1 Oreohelix idahoensis
AAGATGAACCAGAGAATGAAAATCGCAAACGACCGGCTTACTGTGACTGCCGGTAGGCGGATGCCACTGGAGACTTTTGAGATAGTATTTCAAGATAAAGATGAACCGGAGAATGAAAATCGCAAACGACCGGCTTACTGTGACTGCCGGTAGGCGGATGCCACTGGAGACTTTTGAGATAGTATTTCAAGATAAAGATGAACCGGAGAATGAAAATCGCAAACGACCGGCTTACTGTGACTGCCGTTAGGCGGATGCCACTGGAGACTTTTGAGATAGTATTTCAAGATAAAGATAAACCAGAGAATGAAAATCGCAAACGACCGGCTTACTGTGACTGCCGTTAGGCGGATGCCACTGAAAATCGCAGACGACCGGCTTACTGTGACTGCCGTTAGGCGGATGCCACTGGAGACTTTTGAGATAGTATTTCAAGATAAAGATAAACCAGAGAATGAAAATCGCAAACGACCGGCTTACTGTGACTGCCGTTAGGCGGATGCCACTGGAGACTTTTGAGATAGTATTTCAAGATAAAGATAAACCGGAGAATGAAAATCGCAAACGACCGGCTTACTGTGACTGCCGGTAGGCGGATGCCACTGGAGACTTTTGAGATAGTATTTCAAGATAAAGATGAACCGGAGAATGAAAATCGCAAACGACCGGCTTACTGTGACTGCCGTTAGGCGGATGCCACTGGAGACTTTTGAGATAGTATTTCAAGATAAAGATGAACCGGAGAATGAAAATCGCAAACGACCGGCTTACTGTGACTGCCGGTAGGCGGATGCCACTGGAGACTTTTGAGATAGTATTTCAAGATAAAGATGAACCGGAGAATAAAAATCGCAAACGACCGGCTTACTGTGACTGCCGGTAGGCGGATGCCACTGGAGACTTTTGAGATAGTATTTCAAGATGAAGATGAACCGAGAATGAAAATCGCAAACGACCGGCTTACTGTGACTGCCGTTAGGCGGATGCCACTGGAGACTTTTGAGATAGTATTTCAAGATGAAGATGAACCGGAGAATGAAAATCGCAAACGACCGGCTTACTGTGACTGCCGGTAGGCGGATGCCACTGGAGACTTTTGAGATAGTATTTCAAGATAAAGATGAACCAGAGAATGAAAATCGCAAACGACCGGCTTACTGTGACTGCCGTTAGGCGGATGCCACTGGAGACTTTTGAGATAGTATTTCAAGATGAAGATGAACCGGAGAATGAAAATCGCAAACGACCGGCTTACTGTGACTGCCGTTAGGCGGATGCCACTGGAGACTTTTGAGATAGTATTTCAAGAGAATGAAAATCGCAAACGACCGGCTTACTGTGACTGCCGTTAGGCGGATGCCACTGGAGACTTTTGAGATAGTATTTCAAGATAAAGATGAACCGGAGAATGAAAATCGCAAACGACCGGCTTACTGTGACTGCCGTTAGGCGGATGCCACTGGAGACTTTTGAGATAGTATTTCAAGATAAAGATGAACCGGAGAATGAAAATCGCAAACGACCGGCTTACTGTGACTGCCGGTAGGCGGATGCCACTGGAGACTTTTGAGATAGTATTTCAAGATAAAGATGAACCGGAGAATGAAAATCGCAAACGACCGGCTTACTGTGACTGCCGGTAGGCGGATGCCACTGGAGACTTTTGAGATAGTATTTCAAGATGAAGATAAACCAGAGAATGAAAATCGCAAACGACCGGCTTACTGTGACTGCCGTTAGGCGGATGCCACTGGAGACTTTTGAGATAGTATTTCAAGATAAAGATAAACCAGAGAATGAAAATCGCAAACGACCGGCTTACTGTGACTGCCGGTAGGCGGATGCCACTGGAGACTTTTGAGATAGTATTTCAAGATGAAGATGAACCGGAGAATGAAAATCGCAAACGACCGGCTTACTGTGACTGCCGTTAGGCGGATGCCACTGGAGACTTTTGAGATAGTATTTCAAGATAAAGATGAACCGGAGAATGAAAATCGCAAACGACCGGCTTACTGTGACTGCCGGTAGGCGGATGCCACTGGAGACTTTTGAGATAGTATTTCAAGATAAAGATGAAACGGAGAATGAAAATCGCAAACGACCGGCTTACTGTGACTGCCGTTAGGCGGATGCCACTGGAGACTTTTGAGATAGTATTTCAAGATGAAGATAAACAAGAGAATGAAAATCGCAAACGACCGGCTTACTGTGACTGCCGGTAGGCGGATGCCACTGGAGACTTTTGAGATAGTATTTCAAGATGAAGATGAACGGGAGAATGAAAATCGCAAACGACCGGCTTACTGTGACTGCCGTTAGGCGGATGCCACTGGAGACTTTTGAGATAGTATTTCAAGATAAAGATAAACCAGAGAATGAAAATCGCAAACGACCGGCTTACTGTGACTGCCGTTAGGCGGATGCCACTGGAGACTTTTGAGATAGTATTTCAAGATGAAGATAAACCGGAGAATGAAAATCGCAAACGACCGGCTTACTGTGACTGCCGTTAGGCGGATGCCACTGGAGACTTTTGAGATAGTATTTCAAGATAAAGATAAACCGGAGAATGAAAATCGCAAACGACCGGCTTACTGTGACTGCCGTTAGGCGGATGCCACTGGAGACTTTTGAGATAGTATTTCAAGATAAAGATAAACCGGAGAATGAAAATCGCAAACGACCGGCTTACTGTGACTGCCGGTAGGCGGATGCCACTGGAGACTTTTGAGATAGTATTTCAAGATGAAGATGAACCGGAGAATGAAAATCGCAAACGACCGGCTTACTGTGACTGCCGTTAGGCGGATGCCACTGGAGACTTTTGAGATAGTATTTCAAGATGAAGATAAACCGGAGAATGAAAATCGCAAACGACCGGCTTACTGTGACTGCCGTTAGGCGGATGCCACTGGAGACTTTTGAGATAGTATTTCAAGATAAAGATGAACCGGAGAATGAAAATCGCAAACGACCGGCTTACTGTGACTGCCGGTAGGCGGATGCCACTGGAGACTTTTGAGATAGTATTTCAAGATGAAGATGAACCGGAGAATGAAAATCGCAAACGACCGGCTTACTGTGACTGCCGTTAGGCGGATGCCACTGGAGACTTTTGAGATAGTATTTCAAGATAAAGATGAACCGGAGAATGAAAATCGCAAACGACCGGCTTACTGTGACTGCCGTTAGGCGGATGCCACTGGAGACTTTTGAGATAGTATTTCAAGATGAAGATGAACCAGAGAATGAAAATCGCAGACGACCGGCTTACTGTGACTGCCGTTAGGCGGATGCCACTGGAGACTTTTGAGATAGTATTTCAAGATAAAGATAAACCAGAGAATGAAAATCGCAAACGACCGGCTTACTGTGACTGCCGTTAGGCGGATGCCACTGGAGACTTTTGAGATAGTATTTCAAGATAAAGATAAACCAGAGAATGAAAATCGCAAACGACCGGCTTACTGTGACTGCCGTTAGGCGGATGCCACTGGAGACTTTTGAGATAGTATTTCAAGATAAAGATGAACCGGAGAATGAAAATCGCAAACGACCGGCTTACTGTGACTGCCGTTAGGCGGATGCCACTGGAGACTTTTGAGATAGTATTTCAAGATAAAGATAAACCAGAGAATGAAAATCGCAAACGACCGGCTTACTGTGACTGCCGTTAGGCGGATGCCACTGGAGACTTTTGAGATAGTATTTCAAGATAAAGATGAACCGGAGAATGAAAATCGCAGACGACCGGCTTACTGTGACTGCCGTTAGGCGGATGCCACTGGAGACTTTTGAGATAGTATTTCAAGATAAAGATGAACCAGAGAATGAAAATCGCAAACGACCGGCTTACTGTGACTGCCGTTAGGCGGATGCCACTGGAGACTTTTGAGATAGTATTTCAAGATAAAGATGAACCGGAGAATGAAAATCGCAAACGACCGGCTTACTGTGACTGCCGTTAGGCGGATGCCACTGGAGACTTTTGAGATAGTATTTCAAGATGAAGATGAACCGGAGAATGAAAATCGCAAACGACCGGCTTACTGTGACTGCCGTTAGGCGGATGCCACTGGAGACTTTTGAGATAGTATTTCAAGATGAAGATAAACCAGAGAATGAAAATCGCAAACGACCGGCTTACTGTGACTGCCGTTAGGCGGATGCCACTGGAGACTTTTGAGATAGTATTTCAAGATGAAGATGAACCGGAGAATGAAAATCGCAAACGACCGGCTTACTGTGACTGCCGTTAGGCGGATGCCACTGGAGACTTTTGAGATAGTATTTCAAGATAAAGATAAACCAGAGAATGAAAATCGCAGACGACCGGCTTACTGTGACTGCCGTTAGGCGGATGCCACTGGAGACTTTTGAGATAGTATTTCAAGATGAAGATGAACCGGAGAATGAAAATCGATGACGACCGGCTTACTGTGACTGCCGTTAGGCGGATGCCACTGGAGACTTTTGAGATAGTAGTTCAAGATGAAGATAAACCAGAGAATGAAAATCGCAAACGACCGGCTTACTGTGACTGCCGTTAGGCGGATGCCACTGGAGACTTTTGAGATAGTATTTCAAGATGAAGATAAACAAGAGAATGAAAATCGCAAACGACCGGCTTACTGTGACTGCCGTTAGGCGGATGCCACTGGAGACTTTTGAGATAGTATTTCAAGATAAAGATGAACCGGAGAATGAAAATCGCAGACGACCGGTTTACTGTGACTGCCGGTAGGCGGATGCCACTGGAGACTTTTGAGATAGTAGTTCAAGATGAAGATAAACCAGAGAATGAAAATCGCAAATGACCGGCTTACTGTGACTGCCGTTAGGCGGATGCCACTGGAGACTTTTGAGATAGTATTTCAAGATGAAGATAAACCAGAGAATGAAAATCGCAAACGACCGGCTTACTGTGACTGCCGTTAGGCGGATGCCACTGGAGACTTTTGAGATAGTATTTCAAGATGAAGATGAACCGGAGAATGAAAATCGCAAACGACCGGCTTACTGTGACTGCCGTTAGGCGGATGCCACTGGAGACTTTTGAGATAGTATTTCAAGATAAAGATGAACCGGAGAATGAAAATCGCAAACGACCGGCTTACTGTGACTGCCGTTAGGCGGATGCCACTGGAGACTTTTGAGATAGTATTTCAAGATAAAGATGAACCGGAGAATGAAAATCGCAAACGACCGGCTTACTGTGACTGCCGTTAGGCGGATGCCACTGGAGACTTTTGAGATAGTATTTCAAGATGAAGATGAACCAGAGAATGAAAATCGCAGACGACCGGCTTACTGTGACTGCCGGTAGGCGGATGCCACTGGAGACTTTTGAGATAGTATTTCAAGATGAAGATGAACCGGAGAATGAAAATCGCAAACGACCGGCTTACTGTGACTGCCGTTAGGCGGATGCCACTGGAGACTTTTGAGATAGTAGTTCAAGATAAAGATAAACCAGAGAATGAAAATCGCAAACGACCGGCTTACTGTGACTGCCGTTAGGCGGATGCCACTGGAGACTTTTGAGATAGTATTTCAAGATGAAGATAAACCGGAGAATGAAAATCGCAAACGACCGGCTTACTGTGACTGCCGTTAGGCGGATGCCACTGGAGACTTTTGAGATAGTATTTCAAGATGAAGATAAACCGGAGAATGAAAATCGCAAACGACCGGCTTACTGTGACTGCCGTTAGGCGGATGCCACTGGAGACTTTTGAGATAGTATTTCAAGATGAAGATGAACCGGAGAATGAAAATCGCAAACGACCGGCTTACTGTGACTGCCGTTAGGCGGATGCCACTGGAGACTTTTGAGATAGTATTTCAAGATAAAGATGAACCAGAGAATGAAAATCGCAAACGACCGGCTTACTGTGACTGCCGTTAGGCGGATGCCACTGGAGACTTTTGAGATAGTATTAAACTTTTGAGATAGTATTTCAAGATGAAGATGAACCGGAGAATGAAAATCGCAAACGACCGGCTTACTGTGACTGCCGTTAGGCGGATGCCACTGGTCAGTGTCTGTCCCTAGTCGTTTTGTGCCAAAATAACTTGTTTTCAACATAAGGGTTCCTTTCACAATTGCCTTCATCTGGCAGAATGGTGGATTTAAAAGCTGCAACCAAGGTGGAGTAAGTTCATTTTCCACATAAGACAACAGGAGGCGGAGACACTTAGATTGTAAAGGAGAATAAAGGGCCGAAACACTTGTTCGACGGGGGACAACTTCTGATGATCAGATTGCCTCTTGTTGTATCGCTCTGTATAGAGTTTCCAATCATAGTACCTGGCCAGCACTGCTGCTTTCTGCCAGTCAGTTTCTGCCTTTTCAGAGTAGGTATTATTATCATATTTTTAGTTCTGCCTTTGATTGCTTATAACTAATTCCACACATCTGTTATAGAGTTAGTTGCGGGGTTCAGTGTTTGGCATAAATTTTCCCAATGATTTTCTTTTGCTTTAAGTATTATTCTGTTTGATTCACTTCTTATAAACTGTTTGGAGATGTTGGGAGCCTTGGGTTGACTACTGCCTTTATTAGAGTCATAAATGTGGAAGTCTGAAGGCGAACGAGGAAGAAGAAGAAGAAGAAGAAGATTCACTTCTTATAAATATCTAAATTATCTTCAGATCTTTTCTTTCTGTATTCCTGTAGAGCTTGTTTTTTTTTATACGCTTTTATTTAACTTCACTTGTATGTCACTTTAAAATCTTGCAATCGATTTTTCAATCACTACCAGATGAGCAATAGCTCTGAAACTTGGCATAGTTGTGTATTCCCGATGACAATACAATAATCAGTCAATTATTTAATAATTTAATACTGTAATTATGACATGATGAGTAATTAAAAAATTTTTTTTTGTAAAGAAATGTAAACGAATCAGGGGATATTAAGTTAATTAAAAAATTTAAGAGTACGTGGTGTGCTTTATTTTTTTCTATGCGTAAAACATGGCAGTACTCATACAAGTGTCTAGATAAATCGAGGGAAACAATCCAAATTATAAAATTATGAATCAAGGGAAAGTCGAGTTCGAAGGCCTTCAAATTGAAGAAATTGGTTGCACCAAATTAACAGGCACAAAGCCATGTAACATTGACGCTCTAAAAAAAAATGGATCGCTTAAGAAATTTTAGACCAGATTTACAATAAGTAAAAATATTGTTTATGTTTTAGTATGTCATAATTTTTCTAACACTAAAAAAGAAGAAAATAAAAAATATTAAAAAAACTATTTTAAACACACGCTTTTAATTGCACTAAAAACCCAAAAATAATTTTTCAAGGAGTTTATAGCTTGCAGTAAAAAAAATGTAACACCAAATTGACCTCTGCTTGGTCGTTCACAGCTGATTTGTAGCTCCTCTTATGCTGGCTGGATGTCTGGGGGATTAGTTGGAGCTGGTCTATTGAGAAGTTCATCGAAATGTTCTGTCCATCTCTTCATTTGTTCTTCTACATTACTAAGCAATTTTCCATTCTTATCTTTGATGAGGCCATTTGCTTCTCCTGTTTCCATTGCCAACTCTTTAATATACTTCCTCTTGTTTCTTTTGATGTTTCTTCTTACTTCTTTGTTTGCTTCTATGCACACTTCATGAGCCATGGTTTTGGAGCATCTGGTTTTGCTTCTGTTTAAATCTGCTTTCTTGTTTTTCCAGTCTTCTATCTTTGTGGCGTCTGTGGCCTAATGGATATGAACGCAGTTTCATAATCCAGATATACCAGGATCGAAACCTGCTGCAGGGGGTTTGGTAGCAGATCGCTTTGTGTGGATTTTTAACAATGGTATAAGCGCCGTACCGTTCAGAAAGCAATGGCAAACTACTGAACGTAAAAATTGCCTAGAAAAAAATCACAAACCGCCAATAAAAGCTGGGGTTGATTGCCACGTCCTGTAAAGGATAAGCAACTAACTTATCTTTGTGGCGTGAGGTTTTTATTGGCTCTTGGATCAGTATAGTACTGACAATTACAGAAATAGAATTTCTGCAGAAAATGGTGAAGTCCCAGTGTCTGAGAGAACTACTGGTATCACAAATTAGTTACGGCTGTGAATGATCTGATCTCGAAAAATTAGTAGAGAGGAGACCGACATAAATTGCCACCTCCACTGCGTAACTAAATGTGATATTAAGACAAGGAAACAGATTTTACTTAACAATGATAAAATTGACAAGTCTTCAAATACAATTTCCTTATTATTTATTTAGTATATACACTATCTACTCTTGTGCTGAAGGGTGAATGTTGAAAAAAATGGAATGTAATGGATGTGTAAGTTTACATATGATTTACAAATATTTATATTTATATAGATACCTAAATATATTACAACAAGTTTTCCAATTATAGGAACAAAATTTATATCAGCTGTGCTGTTATTCAATTATAGTACATGTATCAGCTGTGCTGTTAATTAAGTATATAACATTTATTAGCTATGCTGTTAATCTTGTCTCTTTCTACGCTAAATCTCGTTTTCGTCACTGACAGTTAATTTGCTCACAATTGCCGACGGAATTGGTACTAATGTGTACTCATCTCTCAAAAGTTCGGTCCTTCTTAGTTTGGTTGACACAAAACACCCGCTGTTGATCGTTTCGTTAGCCCACCCAAGACTGAGGGGGACTAGAGATGTATCTCAGGTACAATCTCTGTGCTCCTGTGAAGTTCCAGGCAGCTGGATTGACTGGACATACGACCTCAGGTTTGATGACACGAATAAAACCCTCCAAGATTTAAACAGGCCAGTGACTCGACTAGCGGAGCCGTCTGCTAGGTCAATGCACGCAGGTAAGCAATAAATCAAGGTTGACAGCTCCTCTTCCTCAGTCGGTCGTCGATCTGGCTTCGTGTCGGTGTTGCGTGTTTTTACATAAAATCTCGCCCGATTATATAGGCAGGTGAGGTAACTTCTACTGCTTAAAGAAAGCGTTTGGTTGGTTCCTGGCGGGGCAAGCTAATTGGTTGTCTGCAGTTTGGTCCCATGCCTCGTACAGCCTAATTTTATTCTGTTTTTTCCGCCATATTGCGTAACAAGATGACCGCAACTGAGATCCGAAAAACAGGGCTTAAGCCTAATTTTATTCTGTCTCCGAGACTGGTGAACGTTGCTCGTTGATTGGTTGGGCTCTCGACATAGGGATTTAACTAAGAAGTGGGTTTACACAACTCGTTTCACGACATAGCCCCCTCCTTTCATAGCTGTGACCTGTCATAGCTGACGTGTAAACCCCTGCTGTAGTTAATCCTTTTGCGTCTGTCCTTCCAGAGTAATAGGGTGTTGACTTAAAAAATCAGCTCCTACATTGTCTCTTCCCGGAATGTAATTCACGGTAAAGGAATAAGGTGCCAGAAACAGACTCCACCTTAACAATCTCGAATTTAACTTTTTAGATGCAGCCAAGAATGTTAAAGGTTGATGATCGCTTTCGACAATGAAGTGTGTCCCATACAGGTAAGGTGAAAATTTGTCGATGGACCAAATTAGAGCCAAACATTCTTTCTCCATGGTCGAGTAATTCAACTCAGCTGCATTCAGCTTCCTACTGGCGTAGGCGACGGGTAAAAGTTCCTCCGGCTGGACTTTTGATTGCTGCAAGAGAGTTGCACCAATACCTATACTGCTAGCGTCCGTCCTTTATACAAATTCCTGTGTGATATCGGGTAGTGTAAGGATGAGTTTGCTGGTAAGTTTTGCTTTTAGCTCTGTGTAAGCTTTTTCACAATCAGCATTCCAATAGATTTTGTCAGGCTGTCCTTTCTTCGTTAAGTTAGTTAATGGAGCACACAGAGAGTTAAAGTGGGGTATGTACTTCTGATAGAACCCACATAATGACACGAATGATCTCACATCTTTCTTCGTTTGAGGTCGGGGTGCCTTCTTTAACTTCTCTATATTCTTTCGGTCAGGAGACATATGACCTGTAGAAATAGTGTGACCTAGGAATTCCAACTCCTTACAACCGATATAGCACTTGGTTGGACGTGCAGTCAATCCAGTTTCTCTCTGTCAAACAACATGGAGAGCGCTACTATATGCTCTTCAAAGGTGTTTGTAGCAACAAGAATGTCATCCATAAAGTTAGTGATATGGGGATTTTGTAGCGGTTCCAACAATTTCCTCATTATTCTTGAAAAGATACTTGGAGCATTTTTCAGCCCAAAGGGTAGTACATTAAACTCGTAGTGTCCGTCTGATGTACTAAATGCCAGCATTTTCCTAACTTCTGGTTTCACTGGTATTTGGTAGTATCCCTTGCTTAGATCTACCTTCGATAAATACCTAGCCTTACTCAGTGTAGAGAACAGCTGGTTGGTGTCAGGTAATGGGTCCAAATGAGATTCTGTGATCGCATTTAGCTTCCTGTAGTAAATACATAACCTGTTTTCACCACTAGGCTTCCTTAATAGCACCACACTTGAGCTATAGGGAGATTCAGACTTTGAAATAATTTCCTCTTTTAAGAGATAGTCAATCTCATCCTTGAGTGCTTGTGCTTGCTAGTGTTCAGTCCATGTCCGCAGCAATGCTTCCAGTGGACTGTGTATGGGGACGGCAATACAACAACGTTGCCGGACCCACACCTATTTCTATTGTAAGGGGCAGTATACCTAAGTGGGGCCTGTCTCCATCAACTGTTTGGTACAGCCCTGGTTCCTACCTCCTATGGTTCGGGTTTGTTTCTGCAGCTTTTTTAATACTGGTTGCTGACTAACTCAATTTTCCAAATGGTCCAGGCCATCGTGTTCCGACAAATATCTAGTCGGGTGGGATGTCTCTCGTCCCCTCTCTGTACAATACGGAGAGTTGCCATGGTTACTGGTGTAACAGTAGACTTGTGATTTTGTTTTCTCTTTATCACTGCATCTACCTGTTGTTTTCTCTTGTGTATTTTCTTTGTGGGCCTACGTCCGCAACAATGCTTCCCTAGGTCCTGTAACTGGTCTACGCTTCTGAATGAGGTTACCTGGTTACATTCTGAACAAGATTTCATATACCGACTTATGTCTTCAATTTTTCCTGGCCAGTAATATTGCAATGCTATATTTTGACCAGTGGTCCCTTTTCCTCTGTGACCACTGCCTGATGTAGCATGCTCTTGCTCCATAATTTCTTCCCTGTAGAATTTTGGCACTACCAGCTGTCCATGCCCTTTAGGTCTTTTTCCAGCTTGTCTGTAGAGTAGGCCATTTTCCATATAGTAGTCTCCTTTCTCTGGAGGGTTATGGGCCTTTGGCAATTTGCCAAAACAAGGCTTCAATGTGCTGTCTGCTGTTTGAGCCTTTTTCATCTTTGTACGATGAATGTTTATTGGATCTCCCTCCTCCTTTTTGGTGCTCGACCTGGTATGGTTTGCTGCCATGACAACAGGTGTTATACGGTCACCCAAAAAGACATATTTACATCCTATTACCAGCGGGTATATAGGATCATCACTTACTGCTGCTCTTATCACTCCTTCCACATAGCGAGTTCTCACGTTGATCATTGCTATGGGAAGTGTCATGGTGCCGGTTCCCTGCATTGCCCCTTGTATGTCCACTGTTTCTGTGGTAAGTTGGTCAGGGTGCACTAGGGTTACACTCTCGACTGAGTCGAATTCCAAACCTGAATCATATAAGCACTGAATTTTAGTGCCATTACATGTCACTTCCTCACAGACAGGGGGATGATGGAGGTCCTTCTGACTAACTGCCAGTTCCTTCCTTCCCTTGTTCCCTGTTGTGAGACACGCAGCGTAATAAGGAGGGTTGTTCCTTCTGCAGTCTGCAGTATTGTGGTTATTCATTAGACAAGTTTTACACCACTTTCCTTCCTTCCGGTAAGGTGTCTTATCCGATCTTAGAGGGTTTTTGTCCTTTTGGTCAAATCTTTGTTTGTTCCTTGTGGTATGGTCCTTTTGTTCATATTTGGAATAGTTTTGTGATGATTGGAAGTTTTCACCCTGCTTCTCTTTATTTCCTGATAATTCTGCCTGAGCTGCTTGATATCTCTCAGCAACAGTTACAATATCTCCCAATCTCTCTGCTCCTTGTTCCATGATAAACTTCCTCATTTCTTGAGGCATGGACTCTTTCACTTGCTCCATCATTATCATTTCTTTCAGATCCTGACACTTTCCTAAACTATTCCATTTTTCCAAATAGGTTTCTAACCTAGCAGAGAATTGGTGATAGTTTTCTCCTGGAAGAAGTTTAGCTGTTCGGAATTTCTTTCTATATGATTCTGAGTTCTTTTCATATCTCACAAGCAGTGCCTGCTTCAGGATTTCATAATCTTCCTGGTCATCTCTTGAGAGCTTCAAACATACATCGTAGGCCACACCTCTCAATCCCTGAGATAGTTTAAGACTCCACTTTCACTAAGCCATAGGTAGTGGCAAGTCTTTCGTATCTATCCAGGTACGACTCAATGTTGTCTTCTTTCTCAACAAATGGGTCCAGATGAAAATTCATGGCCCCACTTGAGGTGCTCTGGATGGAGCTAATCTCAGAGTGAGGTGAGCTACCACCATTATTGCCAGTAGTTGCCTGAATTTCAAGCTCTTTTAATCTCAACTGATGGTCTCTCTCTGCTTGTAATTTCGTTTCCTCAGCTTCTAACCTTTTAGTTTCTCTCTCAGCATCCAGTCTTTTGCCTTCTCTCTCAGCTTCCAGTTTTTTGTCTTCTCTCTCAGCTTCCAGTCTTTTGTCTTCTCTCTCAGCTCCCAGTCTTTTGGCTTCTCTCTCAGCTTCCGCTTGCAACCGCCTTTCTTCAGCCTCTAATTTCTTTGCTTCTCTATCAGCCTCTAATTTCTTTGCTTCAGTCTCTAATTGCAACTTTCTTTCTTCCCTATCCATGTGTTTGTCCACTTTTGTTGTGACATACTGAGTAAGCGCATCACCTGTCATATTTAATTCCTTACCCATCTGCATGATCGCAGTTCTGAACTTCACTAGATCAGCCATGGCGTTACTTAGATAGGGTATGTACATTTACTATATCCAAATATTATAATTAAACTTAATTAATTATGGCTCAAGATATACAGAAATATCCCAGGAACGAGCCCTCAGTGTGGCGTGAGGTTTTTATTGGCTCTTGGATCAGTATAGTACTGACAATTACAGAAATAGAATTTCTGCAGAAAATGGTGAAGTCCCAGTGTCTGAGAGAACTACTGGTATCACAAATTAGTTACGGCTGTGAATGATCTGATCTCGAAAAATTAGTAGAGAGGAGACCGAAAAAATTGCCATCTCCGCTGTGTAACTAAATGTGATATTAAGACAAGGAAACAGATTTTACTTAACAATGATAAAATTGACAAGTCTTCAAATACAATTTCCTTATTATTTATTTAGTATATACACTATCTACTCTTGTGCTGAAGGGTGAATGTTGAAAAAATGGAATGTAATGGATTTGTAAGTTTACATATGATTTACAAATATTTATATTTATATAGATATATAAATATATTACAAGTTTTCCAATTATAGGAACAAAATGCATATCAGCTGTGCTGTTATTCAATTATAGTACATGTATCAGCTGTGCTGTTAATTAAGTATATAACATTTATTAGCTATGCTGTTAATCTTGTCTCTTTCTACGCTAAATCTCTTTTTCGTCACTGACAGTTAATTTGCTCACAATTGCCGACGGAATTGGTACTAATGTGTACTCATCTCTCAAAAGTTCTGTCCTTCTTAGTTTGGTTGACACAAAACACCCGCTGTTGATCGTTTCGTTAGCCCACCCAAGACTGAGGGGGACTAAAGATGTATCTCAGGTACAATCTCTGTGCTCCTGTGAAGTTCCAGGCTGCTGGATTGACTGGACATACGACCTCAGGTTTGATGACACGAATAAAACCCTCCAAGATTTAAACAGGCCAGTGACTCGACTAGCGGAGCCGTCTGCTAGGTCAATGCACGCAGGTAAGCAATAAATCAAGGTTGACAGCTCCTCTTCCTCAGTCGGTCGTCGATCTGGCTTCGTGTCAGTGTTGCGTGTTTTTGCATAAAATCTCGCCCGATTGTATAGGCAGGTGAGGTAACTTCTACTGCTTAAAGAAAGCGTTTGGTTGGTTCCTGGCGGGTCAAGCTGATTGGTTGTCTGCAGTTTGGTCCCATGCCTCGTACAGCCTAATTTTATTCTGTTTTTTCCGCCATAGTGCGTGACAAGATGGCTGCGACCGAGATCCGAAAAACAGGGCTTAAGCCTAATTTTATTTTGTCTCCGAGACTGGTGAATGTTGCTCGTTGATTGGTTGGGCTCTCGACATAGGGATTTAACTAAGAAGTGGGTTTACACAACTCGTTTCACTACAATCTTGCTGATGGTTCTGTTGTTATCCATGATTTGTGCTGATGTTCTCTTTTTCTCAGTACTTCTCCACGTCTCGTTCCAAATATTTTTTACTTGTTGCCAATGGTCTTCCATATCTGCTTCATTTTCCAGCTGTTGGAGTACTTGGTATTTGTTGGATACTGATTGATAATTTTTCTCTTATTTCCTCATTTCTTAGATATATAAAATTATACTGTTGTCTATTGCTATATACTGTTGTAAATTTCTTGAGTTTTAATTGATTGTTTTAGCTAACAGAAGATGGTGATTTGTTACAACACCTGCTCCTCTATACACTTTTATATCATTATGTCATACATGCCACACCTCGGAGTACAAAAAATCCAAAACCCTGTACAAAAGACCCGCAAAACCTGTACAGAGACTGAAAAAAACAAATCAAGAGTTAATTCGTGTAAAAATATTTTTAATTACAGTGGGCTGCATTATAAATGAGGCATAGGGACTTTGCCTTTTAAAGCAGGTCTTCACTTATTTTAAAACCCAAACAATAAATGTCTGAGTTTATTTTACACTGTAAAAATAATGTGATGGTGTCATTATTTAGTCTATTTCTGTGTTTAATTATCACTAACAGACTGGAAAATCCAGTGTTCAATAGGACCTTATAAAAGAACTCCTGAGACCCAGTAATAAGGGGAATGGGTTAGAAAACCTGTACAGAAATTATGTGCAGGGTGTACACATCTGAAAACACAAACACCTTGTACAGATTATGGGTAAACCATAGCATGTGGCATGTATGCAATGATGATTTAAACTTCTTGTTTATGGTTATGTGATCAATCTGGTTCTCAGTTCTGTAGTCTGGTGATATTCATGTTGTTTATGCATTCTTTTATGTGGAAATATGCTACCTCCTATAGCTAGTTTATTTGAAGCACAGAAGTTAGTTAATAGTTCCCCATTCTCGTTCATTGTACCTAATCCATGCTTTCTTCAAAGCTGGTGTTGTCTGTTCATATTTTCGCCCCCCCCCCCCCCCCTTACCCATCAAAATTGTGATGTCCTTTCTTTTCTTTTTATCCAAGACATTTTGTAGTCTGGTGTAGAATTCTTCTTTCTCAGATTCTTCTTTATCATTTGTTGGAGAATTTGGAGTAGAACAGAACTCTTAAATGACATCTACAACAATGGTCAAATACCTGATGATTTGCTAAAATCCATATTCATATCTTGGCTAAAGAAACCTGGAGCTATGGAATGTGAAGAACATCGCACCATTAGTGTTATGAGTCATGTGACCAAAATATAATTACGAATTTATCACGAGAAGAGTGAGAAATAAATTAAACCAGAAATCAGTGATTAACAGTGTGGATTTGTAGAAGGTAAAGGCACAAACAATGTTATATATATGATAAGAACATTAATAGAAAGAGCCATAGAGGTGAAGAAAAATATGTACTTATGCTTTATAGGTTACACTAAGGCATTTGACAGAGTGAAACATGAGGAAATTATCAAAATGTTAGAAAGCATCAACATTGATGGTAAAGACTTCAGGATAATAAAGAACATGTACTGGCAACAAACAGCAGCTGTAAGAATTAGCAGCCAAATAGCAACGTTTCAGCAAGTAAAAAAGGGTGTCAGGCAGAGATGTGTGCTGTCACCGGATCTGTTCAATCTGTACAGTGACAATTTAATGAGATCTCTAGAGGACATGCCATGAATATCATTCGGCAGACATAATACTGTATAAACAACTTGAGATACGCCGATGATACAGTCATAATAGCAAAAAATGAAAAGGAGCTGCAGGAAGTGGTTGATACAATAGTGATAGAAAGTGAAAATAAAGGCCTTAGCAAAAAAGACAGAAGTAATGATCGTCTCAAAGAAAAGGGCTTCCCCAGAATGCACCATCAAAGTAAATGGAACCGTTTTAAAACAATAAATTCAAATACCTGGGGGGAGCCGCGCTAGCGTAGTGGTTACAACACCGCTCTGGCGACCGGGTGATACAGGATCAAACCCGGGCGACGGCATTTGAGGATTTTTCGTCGACCGGGATTTGGAGATTAGAGGTTAGATTACCTCGAAGACCATGGCGGAGAACATTTGAAGGGAGCATCGACCAGGGACTATGGGCGGCTCCTGAGCCACCCGGCAACAGCAAATGGGTACCGTTTCCAGAAATCAGGCGAAATGTGTTGCCTGAAATTGGGAGGGACATTTGTCTCTGTACAAGAAATTAAAATGTCCTAAAGGCCTTAGCGTAAAATCAATGTCAGGTTAGACAATAAATAATAACCTGAGATTTCGTCTCGAGTAAGAAAAGGGCTTCCCCAAAAAAAAAAATCAAAGTAAATGGAAAAAAAAAAAAAAATAAATTCAAATACCTGGGAACATTAATAACAACGGATGGAAGATGCATCTCAGAAGTGAAGAGCTGAGAATAGCTCAGGCAAAAGCAACATTCTATAAAATGAAGAGTATTTTATGCAACAAGTCTTTGTCATTGGAAGTAAGAAGGAGAGTTCTTCATTGTTATATAGAACCAATCCTGAATATGGGAATGAGTCATGGACAATTAGTAAACAAATAGGGAAGGCACTAGAGGCAACAGAGATGTGGTTTTACAGAAGAATGTTAAAAATTCCATGGACAGCCAAAAAGAGTAATGAGGGTGTCCTGAAAGAGGCCAATGCGCAAAAGAAACTTATTTCACAAGTTAGAAAGAAGTAATCCACTTTTTTGGGGCATATTATGAGAAGAGGAAAGCTAGAATGTATCGTAACAACAGGTGATATTGAAGGAAAAAGAGATAGAGGACGACAAAGAGAGCAAATACTGGATAGTTTGACATCGTGGCATGGAAAGAAGTCAACAGCAGAATTTATAAATTGTACTGGAGACAGGAATTTGTGGAGAGACGTGATCTCCTACACCACTAGGCATGGTACTTGAAGAAGACGGTGCATAACTAGATGATGTTTATATTTATTTTCTTTTGGGCTGTTTTTAACATTGCTGTTATAATTCGGGGTCCCATTGCTTCCCATTCTATAAGTGCCCTCTGTGCTTCCTTTGACAATATTATTATTAGGCCACCCCTTCACTGTGGTGGACACTTTCTGGCAGCCCTAAAAACAATGGCCACAGTTAAATGCCACTAGGCATGATACTTGAAGAAAAAGGTGCATAACACTGGATGATGTTTATATTTATTTTCTTTTTAGGCTGTTTTAAACATTGCTGTTATAATTCGAGGTCCCATTGCTTCCCATTCTATAAGTGCCATCTGTGCTTCCTTTGACAACATTAGAGCCACCCCTTCACTGTGGTGGGCACTTTCTGGCAGCCCTAAAATCAATGGCCACAGCGCAACGCCACTAGGCACGGTACTTGAAGAAGAAGATGCATAACACTGACGATGTTTATATTTATTTTCTTTTTGGCTGTTTTAAACATTGCTGTTATAATTCGAGGTCCCATTGCTTCCCATTCTATAAGTGCCCTCTGTGCTTCCTTTGACAGCATTAGAGCCACCCCTTCACTGTGGTGGGCACTTTCCTCCTCATGTCCTGAGGACAACACCATTTCTCCTGTGATCAATTTCTTCCTCTCTTTTCCCTTCCACCGTGTCTCGCAGACCCAGGATATCAATTTCTGCTGCTACCTGTGCAGTTTTCCCTCGTTCACGTAGAGCATGAACATTCCAGGTGCCAATCCTGGAGATTTTCCTAGACGAAAAAAAAGGTTTAGATGGCAATCCAGACTCCTTTTGGCTTTCTCTGGGTTGCTTCATGCGCCTCCTTTACAGAGGACCTTCTTTTGTCTTGGGCGGCTGAGATGATTTATATTCTGTATTTGACTTGTCCTTAATTTATTGAAATTTTTTTACGCGATGGGGTAACCAGCCCCATGCCCAACCATCCTTAGTCGCTTTTTACAACATGCCTGGTAGGGTAGGGTACAGTGTTACTATTCTTTGCTCCCCTTTCGAGCCCCAGTAACACACGGGCGTGTGTTAGTACTGACTGATTTTATTAGAGCTAATTTTGTTTGTTGGTAATGTGGACATTCTAGAAAACGTGCACTTTGTTTCCTAGAGAATTTGCACATTTTCTGTTTATATTTCTTGTTCTGTAACTTTATCATCTGCTAATTTGCAGTTATCATAGGTATGGTCCAAGGCACAATAACGACATTTAGGCTTTCTTGCACATGTTCTTTTGGTGCGGCTAAATTTCTGGCAGTTTGAGCATTGAATGACTGGTGGAATGTTGGCTTCTTTTTTAATTTTTTTACTGCCACTGAAGAAATTCAACAAAATGGAAATAAGTAAGACTGGTGGGTACGTTTTGGTATATGTATAGGAGTATAAATATACAAATGAGATCAGTTTTCTCGCCCTTCAAATGTAACTATTATTACAGTTGAAGTTCATGATTTCTGTGATATCCTTTCTAGTTTCAGGATCCTACATTTTGAATTTTCTGTTCGTAGTCTAGTTATTATTTCTTCCTCTGAGGGAGCCGCGCTAGCGTAGTGGTTACAACACCGCTCTGGCGACCGGGTGATTCAGGATCAAAACCCGGGCGACGGCATTTGAGGATTTTTCGTCGACCGGGATTTGGACTGGATTAACTCGAGACCTGGCAAGATCATTTGAAGGAGTGTCGTCGACCAGGTATTGGCGGCTCCTGAGCCGACCCAGATCTAATGGGTACCTCCGAAATCGGCGAGTATCTGCCTGAACGGCGAGGGACACCTGTCTCTGTACAAGAAAAAGGGATACTCACGTAAAATCAATGTCAGGTAAGACATTAACAATAACCTGAGATTTCGCCTCGAGTATTAGCAGGCGTACGAAAAAAAAAAATTTCTTCCTCTGAACTTTCACAAGTATTCCTTTAATTACACATACTATTTCTAGCCTGGCCTTAATGCTGTGTGTCAATTCTACTTGAACAGGATTTACTTCAATTTGTTTTATTAAAGCTTTTGACTTTTCAGTCAAATTCATTGTGAGTATTATGCCATATTTTGCTCTTTTTATGTGTGCTTTTGATCTTTTGTCTATAACTGTCTAGTACATTTATGATATTACTGTCTCAATATACTCAAAATAGCTTTAATACTTACCATTGATCTGGAAAATCCTTAACCTTGGGAAGTTTTGTTCAACTTTATGAGTAGGCCTATTGATTTGTTGGTCTTTTTTTTTGTGGTTATTGTTGCGTTGCTCTCCATGCTGTGTTTGTTATTTTTAGTATTATATATTATTGTAACCAAGTGAACTTAACGAGAGGCCACTCAAATGCAACAGTAATATCTGTGGTGTTATGAGAGGTTAGAGGTCTTTATCCACCTAAGAGTACACCGAGTGAGGTCAAGCTGTGTAAGTCCCTGAGTCTAATAGTTGATGTTGTATTCTCAGGGTACTGTTGAAGGACTTTCGTGTGTGGTTACTGGTTGTGTTGCTTGAATTCTGATCGTGCTAATATTCGTACGCGAATGGGGTGAACCTCACCTTTGGTTTCTCGTAATGCCTGAACTTGGCATCAAGATGTAAACAACTGTTCATCTTATTAACTCAGTAACTTGATATAAAATACATAATTCAGAAGGTTGAATGGTGTAACGTGATTCAACGAATAATGCCTCCGGTTCGAGTCCTTCACAATTTAATATGGATTACACACATACATAAACAGTTCAATTCACACATGAGGTACATGCATCATCAATCAATAGCGTAGACTGCTGTTTTACGTGTCAATGTCCGTTTAAGCATACAATGCAGTAATTGTCGTCAGAACATCACAGCTATATGCACGCGCAGCTAGACATGGCTACCTGCCGACAGTGAGACTGTGAGTCTAATTACTTCGTATAAAGTAGACGATTATCTTTCTCCTTCCAAGGATTTAGTTAATCACTAACCTCCATAAGTTTCCTCTCATGTAGAGTTCTAGGACTGACCCTGGTCCATCATAAATGCACGTAAAAATGGCTATATCATGCCATTGAATTGGAAGGTTAACAAAACGCAGCTATTCAGCTTGGCGGTCAAGTAACAAAGGGTAGCGTCTCCTAGTTACCGACTGTGTCCCAAACAACGCTAGACACGTCATAATCGATCGTGTATGGAGCGTTCAATAATTGAAACATCTATCGCAATATATTAAATGTCTTAACCTTTACAATTGCACGTCTGATAACCTTTAGCAGACGGCGTTAATATCATATACCGTAACAATTCCCTGTACACCGGGGGAAAAAAAATCGATAGATTTTTTTTCAAGATCTATCCGACTTAACAATTTTTCAAAAAAAATTTAATACAATCGTGACATATGGCCGACGATGTTCTGAGTAGAACCGTGTCGCGGTCATGTCAACTAACTATTTGTCATAGTCATCTAACATTAATCACATTATATATCAATATTATACATATTATTATATCAACTAAATAAAATGTCCAATGTTAATAGTGAATGATAGAATTAAATTAAAGTAAGGTCTGTCGTATTAGTATGTCATATAGGAATTAATTTGACTAATTAAAATTAAATTAATTAATTAAACTAAGAGTTAAATTATTAAGGTTCTAATGTAACGCGATGTTATGAGAGAAGAAAAGACAAAATAAGTGAGAAGAAATAGAAAGAAATTCGAATATAAGTTTAACTTAATTGGGTGTGTTAAGTGTTAGTGAATAATAACTATCTAATTTAACTAACTAAATAACGTATAGGTACATTAAAAAAAAAATATTAATCTAATACTT
Source organism: Oreohelix idahoensis (assembly GCA_024509875.1). NCBI lineage: Eukaryota > Metazoa > Mollusca > Gastropoda > Stylommatophora > Oreohelicidae > Oreohelix > Oreohelix idahoensis. The sequence goes on from JAMPIV010009770.1 coordinate 21,139, forward strand.
GTGTGAGATTTATTTTCTCTTTTCATAATTTCTTCTTTTTATATTTCGTTCTCTTTTTTTGTTCTTTCATTTCATTTTTTTCTCACATTTCATTTTATTGATAATAATTCAATTAAGAAGTTAAGTTAACTAATTAATTAGTATAGGATATGATGATCCATCCGTAGTCTTGATCCTGATGAATTCTTTTAGGCAAAAATGTTCAAACGTTTACGTTGGAAAGAAATGTCATTTATCCCAGCATCCAAGAATTAAGTGCACATAGGATAATAAGTTCGACTTGTCGTCAGATATTGTTCCATGATTGTTCAACGAATATTCATATATTGTGTATGGACGTTAGACGAAGTTTCAATGTCAATATGTATACCTTGATTGTCTTTAGTTCAATTCTGTGATGCATATAGTGTTTATAAATATTAATTGAAGGCAAGGTTAGTTCCCTTATAGTTGATACTTCGTTCTATTCAATGTAGTGATGATTGACGTAGTTTAGGAATGTCAATGTTGATTATTCGTCGTCAATAGGATTACGTGACAACGCATCCGCCACAATATTTTCAGTGCCAGGAATATGTTCAATGGAGAATTCAAATGGCTGTAGGATGATTGCATATCTGGCGAGTTTTTGGCTCTTGTGGTTAGATCGACGCAAAGATGCTACAGCACGTTGGTCAGTTTGTATGGTGAATGGAGCACCAAGCAAAAACTTTTCAAGTTTAGTTATTGCCCATATAACTGATAAAAGTTCCTTGTCCACTGTGGAATACTTTGTTTCTGCCGGCTTTAGCTTTCTTGAAATATATAAGGTAGGATGTAGAACGCCATCATGGTTCTGGAGCAGGCATGCACCAATGCCGTAGTTACTAGCATCTGTTCGTAAGAAAAATCTTTTGGAAGCATCGGGAAGTCTTAAAATTGGTTCATGCGAGAACAAATTTATAATTTTGTTGAAAGTTTCATTGCATATACCAGTCCATGTCACCTTCACCGGCATGTCTTTTTTTAACAATGAAGACAATACAGCCGTGATGGATGACAAGTTTGGTATGAATCTACTGTAATATTGAACAAGTCCTAACAAACTCCTGACCTGTTTCTTCGTCTGAGGAACTGCTATGTTTAGAATTTTGGAGACTGTACTAGGTAACGTTCGGATATATCCCGATCCAATGATATGTCCCAAAAAGGTTATCTCATTACACGCGATCTGCACCTTTGTAGGTTTAGCAGTTAGATGATAATTCCTTAGAGTGTCGAAAACATATCTAAGTCCCAAAACATGTTCCTCAAACGACGAACTAAACAAGCATATGTCGTCAATATATGCAATAACGTCTGGTCTACCTGATAAAATTTGTCGCATCAGGCGAATGAAGGTAGCTGGCGCATTAACAAGCCCAAAAGGCATCACATTCCACTGGTATAGACCTTGTGGAGTGGAAAATGCGGTGTAGTACTTAGCCTTTTCGGTCAGTGGTATCTGCCAATAACCTTTAGTTAAGTCTATCTTACTAAATATAGTTGCGTTGGATAGACGTGGCAGTAAGTCGTCGATAAGTGGATGTGGTTCGCTGTCAACTATAGTCTTAGCATTTAATTTTCTATAGTCAACACATAGTCTGATGTTATTGTCCTTCTTCCGGACAATCACTAATGGAGAAGAGAATGGCGAATTACTAGTCTCAATGATTCCCAGAGACAACATCTGTTCAAGTTCCTTAGTAGTTTTAGCAAGGAAATGTAAAGGAACCGAATAGGGATGTACACGAATAGGTGTATCATCGTTGAGAGTAATGTCATGACTAATAGCCGATGTGCGACCCGGGACGTCGGTCAATACATCTGGATAAGATTGTAATAGATTAGCAATCTGTAGACGCTGTTGCGGTGTAACCGTTGAAGAGATGGTTACATCCCGCCAAGATTCAGTAGGTTGAACTACTGGTACCGGTAACGGTAACTGCATCTCAGGAAAAGAAGATTCTTCTTCCTGGATGACGGATAAGTTGGAATAATAACAAGTAGATACTGTGTTGTCATCTAGTTCATGAAAAATTGACTGTAAGTGTTCAGGACGTGTATGAAATTGCTTGAGCATGTTAATATGAAATATCTTTTTGTGTCCCTTAATATCTAAGACGTAATCAACGTCGGAAATTTTATCAATGACTTTGTAAGGACCATTCCAAGATATCAATAATTTATTGTTATTGTGAGGAAGTAACACATAAGCCTCATCGCCTGGGAATAATTGGCGTAATCGTCGAGACCTATTTTGTAGAGATCGAGCCTTAGCTTTTGCAGCCTCAGAAGAAGCTGTTGCCAACTGGCAAGACTCAATAATGTTCTTCCGAAGATTAACCACATACTCGTAAGATGACTGAGTGTCCTGAGTCATCTCCTCGTCAATTAATAAGTCTTTTATTAGTCCCATAGGACCTCTTGGGGAGCACCAAAAACTAATTCAAAGGGAGAGAAGCCAGTTTGTTCATGCGGTACCTCCCGATAAGCAAATAGAACAGCTGGGAGTGCTCTGTCCCAGTCAAGAGGGTGCTTAGCAGTAACCTTATGTAGTAGTTGTTTAAGTGTACGGTTAAGTCTTTCAACCGCACCATTACTCATAGGATGATAAATACTACTTAAATTCCTATCAATGTTCCAAGTTTTCATGACTTCCTTCATGGTGTCAGATATGAACTGTGACCCATGGTCTGATAAAAGTTTTCTAGGAAACCCTATTCTAGAAAAGATGAGATGTAGTGCATCAGCTACATCTGTAGTAGTGGTGGTTTTTAATGGGATAGCTTCTGGCCATCGTGTGCACAAATCAATGCACGTAAGGACGAATCTATGTCCTCTGGCCGATGGTAGCAATGGACCAATAATATCTATGGCCATCTTGTCAAACGGTCTTACTGAGATATCGCAAGCCTGAATAGGCGCCGTGTGAAAAGCTCCACGTGCTTTCACTTCTTGGCATGTAGTACAGGAACGTACATACTGCGAAATATCTCTTGACACTCCTGGCCAAAAGAATGAAGACAGTACTCGAGATCGTGTTCGAGTATATCCCATATGTCCAGCACAATGTGAGTCATGTGCATGTTGAAGAATGTACCGTCTAAAAGTATACGGGACCATAACTTGTTGTTTCATTTGTGATTTGTCATTAAAACATCTAATCAATATGTCATTTTTAATAACAAACCAATGTTTGTTATTATTACCTGAGGATAAATTGTCAACTTTATCAACCAGCTTAAAAATTTTTTTTAAAGATTTATCCTCTTTTTTGTTTGGTTGCAAATGTTTCCCTGTCAATAGGTGAATTGACTACAAACTCCTCTTGGTTGTCTGCATCCATCTTATTATCACTAAATTTCTCCATGAGTTGAGTCTGCGCTCTAGTCGTCACGGCGTTTCCAGTGCATAGGTTATGTTTCTCCCATTCTATGATCTCATCTGGAGTACAATCTTTACTGCCGTGTATATGACCAACCATCAGATCAGCTATAGGCTTTTTTAGCATACATACTTTTACATTCCCTGTGAAAAAGGGTGTTCTAATATGAACAATAGCTGTGGGGTAAAACTCAATAGTTCCACCAAATGTCATGCAGCATACATATTCTCCTGTCGCACAGCTAGGATGTACCAGGGACTGACGTATACCAATCGTCGTGGATCCTGAATCCCTCAGCACTGAGACGACGGATCCATTAACTAATCCCCTGTTAAAAATTAGTAAGCCTGTTCCATCGTTGACTGCAAGACCTACCTCTGGTGTAATATGTCCGCAGTTAAGCACTGTTTCTTTCGCCTTCTGAAAAATAAGATTGCATTGTTGGCAACTATTTGCCACATTATATAATTAATAGCAAAACATGCAGCAGAAGACTGTGTTGTTTTTATTGTCAAGTGGGACCTGAGCTATAGGGGTAGTATTATTTGTAACTGCCGCCCCTGTATTATGGTTGTAATGAGATGATCCCCGAGAATGAGATCGATTCCGAGTATAATTGTTAGAATTATCTCGTCGTCCTCTATAGTAACTATTATCTCGATGTCTCGAGCCATGATTATTACCATTCCAGTTATTGTTATTATTGGGAGTATGTGATCGATTATAATTAGTGTTATGTTGACCATTGTGGTAGTTTGTTTGAGGTGAATAATTTCTATCTCGTGATCTACCTCTGTTGAACTCATTTTTATTGTTGAAATCATTATTATGTCCCTTCTGAAAGTTAACATTGTGATTTCTTTGGAACCTACTTCTGTCTACACTGTGATGTCTTTGTTTGTTATTATGATTGTAGGCCATATTAGACGCCACAGGTAGAGGTTCTCTTAATGAGTTAGAAATGGTTGCATTCGGATGTGCCGAACAGTAGTTTAAAGAAATTTTTTCTAACTCGTCGATAGTACCTGGTTTACGCTCCTGCAAATATGCAAAAAATGGCTGGCTAACCGAAGATAATACCTTATCCCGTAGTAGTAAATCAACTAATTTGTCGTACGATTTGTTGACTTCTGCCAGTTCAACCCATCTATTAAATGTATTGCGTATGTTCGCAATGAATCCTGCAAAATCTTTTGGAGATTCAGGTAAAATTCCCTTAAATTTCAACCTACAGTGTTCCTCGTCCAGGTGAAACCTTCGTAAAAGCAAGGACTTAATAGCACCGTAGTTATTTGCTATTGATGGGTCAGCATTTTGAGAAGCCGTCAATGGTTCTCCAACCAAGAATTCATTTAACTTGAGTACCCATGACTCTTCAGGCAAATGATTTGTTTTGCAGGTCTGTTCAAAACGTGACAGGAACGATGAAAGGTCGTCCACGTTTAAGTTGAGAGTGGGTAATTTAAAGTTGTAGAAATGTTTAGTTTGACTGGATGACGATCCATTTTGTGCGTTATTATTCTGGTTTGCATCAGCACTTTGTGCTTGTAATCTTGCTGTCTCCAATTTAATACGCGCCAATTCCATTTCTTGTTGTAAAATAATTTCCTCTCGTTTCAATTTATTCTCTTCTTCCTGTTGAGCAATTTCTCTTAATCTATTTTCCTTGGCAATTTGCTTCATCTCACGTTCCTCCCTCTCTTTCTTTAATGCAGCCTTTTGTTTCTCTATTTCTGCTTTATGTTTTTCCAGTTTTTCCTCAGCAAACTGACGAAGTTCTTGAGATTTATAACCATATTCCTTACCAATTTTAACGAAATGGTCTATAGTAAGCATTTTGACTTTTATCTGGTAAGTAATTATTGGTAATTACTGATTAAAATAGTCAATAGTAGCTTCAGAGTAATTATTATACTTACTCAACTTAGGAATATTCAATATAAATAATCACAATAGTACTGAACTCGTATGTCTAAGTTCAACTAATAGACAATATTTTGTAACAATATTGTATCTAAATAATAACTATATCATAAATAGTTATGATATCTGTTAACTATAATGTAATTACATCACACAATTAATCTCAATATCCAATAATGTTGGGTATGATTCCTAGTAATTATATTGTTCAATGTACTAAGTCACTCTCTTAATACTAGAAAAGTATATTAAATAATATACAATGGGTCTATTACCTCAAAGGTAGACTATAAGATTATTTTATTTGGTCAATATATATATTTATATTATTATGCCCTAGGCATCTCTTATAAATTGCAGTGCTAATTTCTTGGACTATCACTGCATAATTATGCAATGTCCCATATTAACCTTAAATGTCAGAAAAAATTAATTAAATTAAATTACAAGTGTATTATTGAATATAATGTTATAGTATTAATGTAGTATATAATATATATATCATGAGTACAAACAAAACAATGATGCAACTAAAGGGTACAAACAATGTCAAGACGCAAACAAGACATTTTCACAATTAAAAATGAATTTATGAACTAAATAAAACAAGCGGAAGTGTCACACGAAAAACGAAGGGTCAAAGATTGACCCGAGGTCAACTGAATATGCAAAGTACACACAAAAAATGACTGCAAAAAATGATGACATCACAGGACTCATAACGGACGAACATTTAACAATCATAAAATAAATTGATAGTAAGAGTAGACTGGACGAAATAGTTAACGAACATGATACAAAACTGAATAAAAATGTAAACTTAGTACAAATAAAATACACCAGTTATCTACGGAACGGCACAGCTAACACAAATCGTCAGACGACAGCAGATTTGGACAGGTAGTCCAACGGCAAACCTCAATGGGGCTTCCAAAAGTGCAATCGTTTAACTGCCCTAAGAAACGACCGAAATCAATTCAGGCATCGTGAGAGCCACAGAATCTAATTTCGGTTCATCCTCCCTACCTCCCACTAATTAACAACACATTAAGACAACAAAAAGTACATTAAACATAGGTAAAAACATGCCGATGTAGGCAGAGGGCATGGACTCAGTTAGCACTGTCACGTTAACGACAATAGTTATTGAGCTAAACTTATCTTTATTTGCTGCTTCACTTGATGCTCGTTGTCGTCGACGGCTAGGCCTGTGCCTTTGACTGTCTGCTCCTGTAGTCCATATCGTGTGTTTGCTTCAATGGCTCATGTTTCCCCTGGTTAGACTTAGAAACGGCTTTGGTTTCTCCGACAGTTCACCTACACGACTTTCGGTGACGTCACGTTGTTAGGCATTATAATGAGTACTGCGTCATCTTCGACTGGATCATGTGATCGAAAATTGATCGTAAATATTTGTGGTTAACATGTGCGTAAGGAACAGAAGTTTGTTTCTTTTTTCTGTCGTTCCCCACACTGGCCGCCACTTTTGTTGAAGGACTTTCGTGTGTGGTTACTGGTTGTGTTGCTTGAATTCTGATCGTGCTAATATTCGTACGCGAATGGGGTGAACCTCAAATTTGGTTTCTCGTAATGCCTGAACTTGGCATCAAGATGTAAACAACTGTTCATCTTATTAACTCAGTAACTTGATATAAAATACATAATTCAGAAGGTTGAATGGTGTAACGTGATTCAACGAATAATGCCTCCGGTTCGAGTCCTTCACAATTTAATATGGATTACACACATACATAAACAGTTCAATTCACACATGAGGTACATGCATCATCAATCAATAGCGTAGACTGCTGTTTTACGTGTCAATGTCCGTTTAAGGATACAATGCAGTAATTGTCGTCAGAACATCACAGCTATATGCACGCGCAGCTAGACATGGCTACCTGCCGACAGTGAGACTGTGAGTCTAATTACTTCGTATAAAGTAGACGATTATCTTTCTCCTTCCAAGGATTTAGTTAATCACTAACCTCCATAAGTTTCCTCTCATGTAGAGTTCTAGGACTGACCCTGGTCCATCATAAATGCACGTAAAAATGGCTATATCATGCCATTGAATTGGAAGGTTAACAAAACGCAGCTATTCAGCTTGGCGGTCAAGTAACAAAGGGTAGCGTCTCCTAGTTACCGACTGTGTCCCAAACAACGCTAGACACGTCATAATCGATCGTGTATGGAGCGTTCAATAATTGAAACATCTATCGCAATATATTAAATGTCTTAACCTTTACAATTGCACGTCTGATAACCTTTAGCAGACGGCGTTAATATCATATACCGTAACAGGTACCTATCCGCTACCTCCCTCAGATCTCACTCGGGATATATTTTTATGATGTATGTTAATTGACTACGTGTCTAGGGTAATGCAGGTGTAGTGATGCTGTAATTCAACAAACACAACTATAACTCAATAATATCAAAATGAGTAAGACTCTGTTGGAAATTTTGGTAATAATACTATATTACAATTTAATCGTCTGGACCCTAAATGTTCTGGATCAGGACTATCAATTCAAAAGAAATTTGTGTTTGTACATTTATTCAAATAAATAAAGTAGACAATTTGTCCATACAAAGTAATTCTAAATTAAATAAGGTGTTTGTATCCCCACTGACTACTATTAACACTGGTTACTAGATGGAGTAGGCCTATTGATTTGTTGAACCTCAATCTTTTGGAACAGGACTATTCAAAATCATAAAATATTTATTTACAGGGTTTAAATAAATAAGATGGACCTCTGTCCATGAAGAGTAACAAAAATGAAAGTGTCACTAGAATGGGTACCCCACTGTCTGATGTTCACTGCTTGATAGTACAATAGTCAATATAGGAGGGTTTGTTGTTTTAATCATCCCCCAGGAAAGTCTTTTTGTTGTGGTGGTTAAAATTGAGTAGAACTGTCATGTGCCTGTGTTGTGGCACTTATCTGTAAGCCTGTCTGATGCTGTAGGCTCCAGACTCTATAAATGGTCACCCAAATGGTGCTGCTTGTGGATGAAGAACTGGCATGTATCTCAAGGTATATGATGAGCATTTACTGCTACAAATTCTGTCTTCTCCAGGTTTGTCTTCAACACTTTGGTTACAGGTACTACAACCCTGAAATAGGAACGAAGGTTTCCTCCCATTTATATCCTGTCTATAACATCTCCACAACTATCAATAGTAAGCTTACCTGGGGTCAGCCATGTGTGCTGACCATATGCACCAAACCCTATATTTTCTTTACTGTCAGTCCTGTGTTTTCATTCTTTTTTTCATATGGCATAAAAGCCAATATTTCTTTAGCATTGCTTGTCTTCCACAAAATCAGCAGGGGTGTACAGATATCTTCTTGTGACTTGTTAATGACTTCTTTCAAACATTCTATGTGTAGTGTCACATGTTATTTGAACATGGTGCCACTTCAGAAACCACTACCAATTTATTTTCTCCTGGACTTAGTCGCAAAATTTTATGACAAACTTACAAACACATTTATTTTCACTTCCCAAATGGCAATATCAATTTTATTACCACGGCTCTATGGCACAACATTTGTAAGGCCAATAGCAACACATTTTCTACACATTTCACTCCGAAAAACACTGCATTCCTATCTAGGTCATCGTAACCTGAACTATCTCCCAAGTAGCGGTATCGAAATACACTGCATCGGCATACACCTAGAGCCTGATACTTGCTAAGGAAATATACAAATAAAAGCACCTCTCTTACCTGAAGTAAAGAATTAATAACATGCACAAAGTTGACTAGCAGTAAATGGGTTCTCTAACTGCTTTTAATGTCCAGACGGCAAAAAGCTTGGTCACAAGGCTTTTCCCGCTGATCTCAACTTGCGATGGCTTTCAAATTCAAATGGCCTGATCTTACAAGGAGTTGTTAATTTTATTACCCTACCCTCTGACCAATCAAAAAGCGAGTCAAAATTTTTAACTATTTTGGGACTATAAACTTTGAGCAATCGTAAGTGTGTTCGTTCATCTGTTTATCTTTGTTTATTTTATATCTCCGTTATTTATGGACCGATTTCCAATATTAAAAGTGATAATTACCCGGTCAACTGACCTCTATCGTTCTATCTAATTTTCCTTTGGTTAATCCTTAACAGTTTCACCTGGGTAATTTTTTTGTAATTAATCGTAGTTCTAACCTGACTAAAATATTAGTAAATTAAGTTTTTCTAAGCCAAGATAATTTTATTAAGTGGGAATCTTTATATATATATTGTAATCAATATTAGCGCTATAATTCAAGATATCCCTTTTATTCTAATTCCCTGTAGTTATTGAAAAATAAATTATTTAATTTTGGACAAAAACACAAAATCGGCATTTTGCCCACTACAACCAAGATTTTTTGGTCTCTACCCAAAAACGAGGTAACAATTTGATTGGTTGTTAATTTTTGACTTCGTCCTTCGACAAATATTAGGGTGGGTGTGTGTGTGTATGGGGGTAGTAACTTTTAACTTGTGATAGAAAAAAAATTCAAATTCTCTAGTTAAATTTTTAGCGGCAAATGGACTTTGCCCCTCAGACAAATTTCAAATATAGTTATTTATAGACTGTAAAAATGCGTTACTTAGGTTATTAAGCGGGAACTTAATTGAGAGTGGGGAAGACAGATCCATTTCACTACAGATCTCCCCTATTAAAAAGCGTGAACCACTAGTGCAGCTTTAATATCTGTGCTACCATCACAATCAAATTAACTCAACTAGGCTTTAGAATGATCCTGGTTTCCTGCAGGTGGGTGCCTACTCAAGAAATCTGCCCCAACGTTCTGCGATCCAGGAATGTACTCAATGGTAAACGAGTACGGTTGTATGAGAAGTGACCACCTTAGCAATCGTGCATTACCATGTCTTGCCTGAGCAAGAAAAACCAGGGGCTGATGATCGCTCTGGACCACAAATTGCCTACCATACAAATAAATCTGCAATTTCTTTATTGCCCAGACTAAAGCCAAACATTATTTTTCTATAGTTGAGTAGTTTTGTTCCGCTCTGTTCAATTTGTGGCTGGCATACGCAACAGGGTTGAATTCTCCTTCTGGTGATGAAGACCGCTGTAACAAAGTGGCTCCCAATCCCACATTACTAGCGTCCGTTCTCACCACAAATTCCTGGCTCAAATCAGGTAACTTTAATATGGGCTTACTGGTGAGTTTTTGCTTCAGCTCATTGTATGCCAGCTCACATTCTGCTGACCATTCTATTTTATCTGGTTTCCCTTTACGAGTTAGATCTGTCAGAGGAGCACACACAGAGTTAAAATTTTTAATATATTTTTGACAAAAACCACAAAGTGAGACAAAGGATCTCACATCCTTCTTAGTCTGTGGTCTGGGTGCTCTCTGCTATTTCTCCAAGTTCTTAGGATCAGGGGTCATGCTACCCTGATGTACAGTATGTCCCAAGAATTCTAATTCCTTGCATCTAATACAACATTTTGTTGGTCTAGCAGTTAAGTTTGCCTCCCTGAGTCTGTCAAACAACATGTTTAATGAGTCTACATGTTCCTCAAATGTTTCCGTGGCGATGAGGATGTCATCTATGAAATTAGTAATACATGGATTTTTCAGGGGATCCAATAGTTTTCGCATCATTCTGGAAAACACACTCGGAGCATTCTTCAATCCAAAAGGCAACATGTTAAACTCATAGTGCCCTTCCGAGGTGCTAAAGGCCAGAAAAGGTCGAATCTCAGGCTTCACTGGAATCTGATAGTATCCTTTACTGATATCTACCTTGGAAAAATATTTTGCCTTATTCAATCTGGCAAACAATTGGTTTGTATCAGGTAATGGATCCACCTGACCTTCTGTGACAGCATTCAGTTTCCTGTAATCTATGCACAGTCTATGTTCCCCAGAGGGTTTCCTCAACAATACCACACTGGAGCTATAAGGAGATTCACTATGAGAAATAATCCCTTCTTGTAACAAATATTCTATCTCCCCTTTTAAAGCTTGCTCTTTAGCGAATGAGATAGTATAGGCTATCATATAGATGGGTGTTGGGTCTAGCAGTTTCATATCACACTGCAACAAGTTAGTGTGCCCCGGTTTGTCCGTTAACACGTCTGTATGATTTTCCAGAACCTTCTGAATCTTCTCCCTCTGCCCTTTTGTCAGGTGATTACTGATTTTTACCTGTGCAGGTGTTTCACATGGTTTCAGGGGGTATTTGTAAGAGGTGAGAGGTTCGTTTTTCATTTCAGTGGCTATGGCCAAGGTAATTAAATGTGGGCCTTCCGAAACCCTTCTATCATGGTATTTCACATGATAGACTTTTTCCTTTCCCTTCTTGTCTATCTTGTAATTAGTTCTAGATACCTTTTCTAGAACTGTGTATGGACCTTGCCATCCAATCTGAAGTTTGTTGTTGCTGCCGGGTAATAGAAGAAGCACATTCTCCCCCACAGCAAGCTCCCTATCCTTCGCTTTCCTATTATAATATGCAGCATGTTTCTTCCTGGCTTGTCTTAGGTTATCATTTGCTAGTTTCCAGCCAGTTTTCAGTCGAGTGGTCAGCTCGTTCACATACTGATATGATGAGGTTACAGTCTCTTCTGCCTTCTCATCTGTCCACGTCCTCAATAAGGCTTCTAATGGACCTTTTATGGGCCGGCCAAATAACGTTACCGGTGCCATTCCTGTTGAATTATGTGGGACTTCCCGATAAGCAAATAGGGCCGCGGGTAAGTATTGATCCCATGTGTCAGGTTTTTCATGTGCCAGCTTTCGCAGGATGGAAATAAGTGTCCCATTGAACCTTTCCACCTGCCCGTTCCCTTGGGCGTGATACGGACTACAGTGAAAGTGCCTGGCTTGAAAGATCCTGAAAACTTCTTCCGTTAGTTTTCCCCTGAACTGTGATCCATTATCAGTCAGTATCTGGTGAGGAAATCCTAACCGTGTGAATATTGTAAGTAACGCCTCTGCCACATGTTTGGAATCGATTGATGACATGGCTACTGGTCCGTGTGAGAGGTCCAACAATATCCACTGCAACTCGACACTGAGACACGAAGGGCACAAATGCTGTAAACAGAATGAGCGCGGGTAACAAAATGGCGCCGGTCGACCTCGCTCAATTCAGCTCAGAATTATTTCTTCCGGTGATCAAAGATGGCGGTTTTTTTGTGTGTGTGTGGTGATTTTTGGTCTATCGTGCAAAAATTTGCTGCAGGGAAGTTAATTTGTTTGTTTAAATTCATTTAAAATTATAATTAGTTGTATCGTACAAAGGAATATTGAATATTTAATTTGTGTTAACACTTAATTTTAATTTTATAATTACTTTTGCATCTGCGACTTTCCAGGTTTTGAATGTCAAGGGCGCAATTTTTGAATTTGAAAATTTTTTTTACTTAAAAATTATTAAATAATATACTTTATATTTAAAGTTAAATAGGTAACTTATTCTAGAAGACATGCCGGCTCTATCAAGATTGAAAACAGGTAATATATTCACAAAATCATGGGCTGACGTATTACAAGCTGACTCACAGAATGATGATCAAAGAGAAATCTGGAAAACGACTGGAGAAAAGGAAGACCATAAGAAAGACGCTTCAAAGGAAAAAATAAGAACAAAGGAAGATGTTAGAATAAAATGATAGAGAAAACCAATAATCTTAACATTGAATCAAAGAATAAGTATGTTGATAACTGTTATGTGTTGTTTGATACACCACAATTTGTTTACTTGTTAGTAGCTATAAATTGCTCTAACGATGCGATATTATACGGAGCTACGCCAACCAAAAGATATGACGTAGTTAATGATATTCAAGCAGACGATAGCAGCGTGTGCAAAATTGGGAGAGAACGTTTGATTGTCATTCTTCGCTGTGTGTTCAATGTGTCAAGACCTATGTGTTTGAGCTCCGAGTGTATATTTGATGTCCGCTGTCCGAAAGTATATTTTCAGAGGATGTTTGCTCCTATGATCTACCAGAGTTGTCTGGAGAAGTGCAGGAGAGTAAATTAATTATTGCAGCTTTAATATTTCGTCGATATTGTTGAAAGAGACATTATCTCGACGTGGACGGACAGACGGCTATGTTCACACCATGTATTCTAAGCTATGAAAGCTAGATGAAGATGAACAGTCTTGTAATTGATCCTCTTAATGTATCATGTGGATATGGAGCTCGTTTTTCACGTTCAATCAATACCTTTTAGCTCCCTGAGGAGCATAGGCCTTCAACAAACACATGCCAAGTCTTCCTGTCCCGTGCCATCCGCTCAAGTTCTTTCCATGTTTTCCTCATCATTTTCACCTCTGTATCCAGCTCTCTTCTCCATGTGTTTTGTGGTCTACCTCTGCCTCTCTTTCCCTGTGGATTCCAGAACAAAGACTGCCTTGTAATGCTATCAATAGGTTTCCTCAATGTGTGTCCTACCCATCGCCAGCGTCTTTTTCTCAACACCCAAAAAGCTACAGACTTTTATAAACGGGTGCTTGCATAGAATAGAAGGACTGAAATGGTAAGACAAAGTCACAAATGTGGAATTGATGACAAGAACCAGACAAGTGCCAGTGGAGCAAGAGAGTTTTTCACGTTAATAAATGATTATCTGTGTGTCAAGAGTGACTTTATCAAGTTAATGATATTGTGGTGAGATATCCGTGATACACCCCGCCCAAATAAAGAAATACTACAGCGTTTGAACGTTTTCTAGGCCATAAAAACAAACCAAGTGCAAAAATATTTAACTAACGATTTGAAATTTTGTCACTACGCCAAGTAAATTTACCACCCAGCCCGACATCCGTACCCTACCCATCTTCTTAGTGTTTATGAACGAACGTCGAGAAAATTGGAAAATATTTGAATATTTCCACTATTACGTTAGAAAACCTGCAACTTAATTCTAGGTTTGACCTTGGTTTGAAGGCCAATACTACTAGATTTGCAAATAAACAGTTAGAAAATATATTAATAACTATAGCCTTAGCGACGGTTCCTAGGGCCATCGCAAAATGCACTAACGCCAACGTGTGGCTAAGATTTGAATCTTCGGTCAGCAAGTCCCACCCTCAAACACCCACTTTTTTTTATACCCGTACCAATTTCGAGGAACGAATGCTAGACATTTGGCGAAAACCAATATTGTCACCTCGCTTGGTAGGAAAAGGGGAGAGACAGGGTGGACGAAGATTCAAATCAGATTGTATCGGTGTGTTCTGGAAACTTAGATAATGGTGTTCCTTGTAAAAATAAAAGGGATATATTGCAGGTAGCGCAAATATTAATAAATAAACTACCCTAAAACAATTCCCTTATATAAAGTATCTTGTCTTAGCGAAGTATTTAGTTATAGTGAGTTTGGGGTAAAAACAATTAATCACAAGATAATTACATAGATGAAAACGAAGACAAATCATTAAAAGAAATCCAGATATAAAGATAGAGGACAGTTTTCTGTTTAATAATCACTTTCCATTTTGAAAATCGGCCCATTAATGACGAAGATATTGTAGAAAATAAAATTTGGACAGACAGACTTACACGCTGATAACTGCTCAATTTTGAAAGGCGTCGAGAAAAGTTACATTTTCTAAACGCAGTTTTGATTGGTTGACTGTAGTTTGAGAAGGGGATAACATTAGCAAATCTGCCGGCCTCAGCGCCATTTGCCCAAAACTGTTAACACAGCCAGCTTGAGAGCAGTAGCAAAGCATTCATGTTGAATGCATTTTGCGATCTGGACGATAGCGGTCTCAACTATGCCCATTAACCGCCAGTCAAGCTTGTGATTTTGTGTTTTATTCTGTTATCTGCGGGTTATTTGGTACACTTACCAAGTACCAGAACTCCTGGCAAAGCAGAACCAGTGTGCGAGGTGAAAGCTGTTTACACTACTGCCAGCTCCCTGCCACATCTACTTTCAGGAAGGGTGAAAGAACTGTCTTTGTATTGAGAATCCTCAAGCCATCAGTTTCAATAGGCTCCAAGTTAAGTCCAGTTTTTCTGGCACTCGAGGACACGTCCATAAATCTGATTCCACTTAATATCAAAAGTTGTAGAAAAGAAATAAAGAGGGGATGATGAGAAAACCCAACCCTCCATCTAGTAACCAGTGTTAATAGTAGTCAGTGGGGATACAAACACCTTATTTAATTTAGAATTACTTTGTATGGACAAATTGTCTACTTTATTTATTTGAATAAATGTACAAACACAAATTTCTTTTGAATTGATAGTCCTGATCCAGAACATTTAGGATCCGGACGATTAAATTGTAATATACAGTAGTATTATTACCAAAATTTCCAACAGAGTCTTACTCATTTTGATATTATTGAGTTATAGTTGTGTTTGTTGAATTACAGCATCACTACACCTGCATTACCCTAGACACGTAGTCAATTAACATACATCATAAAAATATATCCCGAGTGAGATCTGAGGGAGGTAGCGGATAGGTACCCTGAGAATACAACATCAACTATTAGACTCAGGGACTTACACAGCTTGACCTCACTCGGTGTACTCTTAGGTGGATAAACACCTCTAACCTCTCATAACACCACAGATATTACTGTTGCATTTGAGTGGCCTCTCGTTAAGTTCACTTGGTTACAATAATATATAATACTAAAAATAACAAACACAGCATGGAGAGCAATGCAACAATAACCACAAAAAAAAAGACCAACAAATCAATAGGCCTACTCATAAAGTTGAACAAAACTTTCCAAGGTTAAGGATTTTCCAGATCAGTGGTAAGTATTAAAGCATATTTTGAGTATATTGAGACAGTAAGATCATAAATGTACTAGACAGTTATAGACAAAAGATCAAAAGCACACATAAAAAGAGCAAAATATGGCATAATACTCACAATGAATTTGACTGAAAAGTCAAAAGCTTTAATAAAACAAATTGAAGTAAATCCTGTTCAAGTAGAATTGACACACAGCATTAAGGCCAGGCTAGAAATAGTATGTGTAATTAAAGGAATACTTGTGAAAGTTCAGAGGAAGAAATAATAACTAGACTACGAACAGAAAATTCAAAATGTAGGATCCTGAAACTAGAAAGGATATCACAGAAATCATGAACTTCAACTGTAATAATAGTTACATTTGAAGGGCGAGAAAACTGATCTCATTTGTATATTTATACCCCTATAAAGTTAGTTGCTTATCCTTTACAGGACGTGGCAATCAACCCCAGCTTTTATTGGCTGTTTGTGATTTTTCTAGGCAATTTTTTCATTCAGTAGTTTGCCATTGCTTTCTGAATGGTACGGCGCTTATACCATTGTTAAAAATCCACACAAAGCGATCTGCTACCAAACCGCCTGCAGCAGGTTTCGAACCTGGTATATCTGGATTATGAAACTGCGTTCATATCCATTAGGCCACAGACGCCGACATACCCCTATACATATACCAAAATGTACCCACCAGACTTACTTATTTCCATTTTGTTGAATTAAGGTTCTGTTTGTAATTGTTCATTCCTCACATTAAAATACATACATACCCTAGACACTTGCCATATACATAACACTACAGAGATAAATAATACCCAGGGTGAGATCTCAAGAGGTAGCGGATAGGGATCCCTGTGAAATACTTCATCATCTTTCTGATTCAGGGTACTTACATAGCTTGACCTCACCTTGTTAACCTTTAATTTTAATACCATCAAAACCTCTTATCACAACATCTTCAGGCAGTTTCTGAATGGTGAGAGTAAACCTACTCAAAGATCAATCCTAACAAAGCATGTGTGCTGTGATACTCCGTGAATAACTCCATATTGCAGACATTACTCTGTGGGCAGAAAACTGAAAGGCACAACAAGCTAAAATACCTTGGAGTTACATTCGATCGTGAGCTATCGTACAAGCACCATTCTCTTG
Source organism: Oreohelix idahoensis (assembly GCA_024509875.1). Taxonomy (NCBI): domain Eukaryota; kingdom Metazoa; phylum Mollusca; class Gastropoda; order Stylommatophora; family Oreohelicidae; genus Oreohelix; species Oreohelix idahoensis. Next base: position 38,382 of record JAMPIV010009770.1, read on the forward strand.
ATCACATCGTACAGAAATGAAAGAGAGGCCTGGCAGCCCTAAAAACAATGGCCACAGCGCAGCTGGAGCAGAGACTACTGTTTCTCCTCTTTTATCAGCTAGTACAAAACCATACCAAAGGATTGGGAGATTGCCATAATAACACCGATTTTCAAAAAGGATGACAACTGACAATGTGGAAACCATAGAGGCATATCTCTTCTCAGTGTCCCTGGTAAAATCTACTCTAGAATCCTGGAGCAGAGGCTCAGATGCCTAGCTGAGCCACAAATGGATGAGGTCCAGTGTGGCTTCTGATCAAATAGAAGTACTCAAGACCTAATCTTCACACTCAGACAGTTGAGTGAAAAGGCTCTTGAGTATTAGAGTGAGATCCATCTTTGCTTCTTAGATCTGGAAAAGGCATTTGACAAGGTCCCCTGGAGCAAACTTTGGGACTGTTTGGCAAGGAAGAACATTTCAGCACCCCTGATTCATGCTATTCAGAGCTTCTACAAGTCTTGCAGAAATTATGTGAGGGTGGCAAATCATAAGTCAGAAGAACTCAGGACCACCACTGGTGTAAGACAAGGTGATATCCTGTCACCTTATCTTTTCATACTCCTCATGAATGATGTCATCAAGGCATGTAAGGAGAGAACAAGAAAGTATTCAGTGGGGTACTGGAAGATGAGACAGTTCTGTATTTCAGAGCTGGCATTTTCTGATGATGTTGCCCTGATTGCTAAATAGAGGCACATCTTCAATCCAACCTGCAAGTCTGGAAGGAAGAGCTGGAGAAGAGAGGGATGATCATAAGCAGCTCGAAAACAAAAACCATGGTGATATCACGAGAGGAAAGAAGATATCAGATTAAGCTGGGAGAACAGGTCCTGGAGCAAGTCGGCCACTTTAAATACCTTGGAGCTGTCATAGACCGGAAGGTAGGCATCAAAGAAGAGTTGGCTACCTGAAGAGCAGCAGCTGGGAGATTTTTTCAAGCCATAAATCGAGGGTTCCTCAGCAAAAGAGAAGTTGGTAAGAAGACGAAGATGGCTGTATACCGCTCCACCTATGTCCCAGTCTTTACGTATGGATGCGAGTCATGGGCAATGACTACAGCCTACAAAAGCCAGATCCAAACCTCAGAAATGAGGTATCTGAGGTAGGTGTTTGAAGTAACAAGAAGAGACATGATCCGCAACCAGACGATACGTCAAGGCCTAAAAACCCAACCCCTGCAGACTCAAGTAGAACAGTCCCAACTGAAATGGTTTGGTCATGTCTGCAGAATAGGAGAAGATCGGCTACCATGGCAAGCAAGGGAAACTAAGAGCCAGGGATCCAGACCTCCAGGATGACCCAAAGTCCGATGGGAGGACAACATTAGACAATCTTTGAAGGACCGAGGACTAGAATGGAACCAAGCCAGGAGGTAGATAGCCGATAGAATAGTATGGCGCTCTCTCTTACAAACCTCTACACCTCACGGTAGAAGAGGAACGACTAAGTAAGTACGTAAGTTATCAGCTGGTCATGTCAGTAGCTGAGTATGGCCTTGGATTACTCACACTGTCAGTATCGCAGTGTGTACAACTGGAATGCATTCAAAATGAAAGGATGCATTTAGTCTTGGGCTG